>SKCR01031502.1:0-67050 GCA_019454045.1 Zanthoxylum bungeanum | reverse complement strand
CGTGCTGGAGAATTTAGGGATTTAGAACCGAGAGGGAGAGTGAAAGGAAAAATGGAAGAGGAAGAATGGAAGAAGAAAGCTTGGCAGTGATTTAGGGATTTAGGGGGAAAGCAAAAGGAAAATCTAATTTATTTAAGTAGATTTAGCGACGGAACATAATTTTGTCGCTATTTAAATCGCTATTTAGCGACACAAATACCATTCCGTCGAAATATAGGAACGGAATTACAAATCTGTCGCTGACCGAATTATTTTCTGTCGTTAACAGTAGCAACGGCATTTTAATTCCGTCTCTATTTAGCGACATAAAGTATTTATGTCTCTATATATTGAGATGGAATTGAATTTCCGTAGCTAAATATAGCGACGGAATGGTATTTCTGTCACTAATTTAGAGACGGAAATAATTTCTGTCTCTAATTAGAGACGAAATTTCTTTCCGTCTCTATTGAATTTCGTCTCAATATATAGAGACAGATTTATAAATTCATCGCTTTTTTTCCCGCTATTTTCATTCCTGCCACTATTAGTTTCAGAATTTTATGTCGTCGTTAAATTCCATAGCTAATATTGTAATCCATTTCAATTACATCGCTATTCCGTTTTTAAATGTTGAAACGGATTTTTCCGTCGCTAAATCTGTATTTTCTTATAGTGAAACTCTCGCAAAATTTCACAAGCATTTTCCTTCTTTGCCTCAAAACTCTCTGATGAAAATCTACAAAGCTGGCATTGAAAGAATTAGACTTCTGATAATCAAAGGTATTCCTAGTGATATTCGTTGGATAATTGAAGCACGAGTTCGCTTGGCAGGTGAGTCATCTGACTCTTTTATTTCATTTCTGCCTGGTTTAGGAAAAAACACTTATGCTAAGAAAAGAAGAGCTAAATGATTAGGTGTTTGTTATAAATGTGCACGTTGTACATGCAATACTCATTGTCATTCTTTAGTAATGATGTCTAATAATCGCGAAAATAAAATAAAATTTATTAGAGATGGCTTGAGTAAGGAGTCTTTAGATGACATATCATTGACTCTTGAGACGCATCCCAATGGATATGTCCATCATGCGATTCACAATTTACATACACAGTTTCGAAGAGAAAGACAACATTTGAGTATCGGGAATCTGACTTTAAAAGACCATGTTTGCCAATTTATAAGAAAATTGGATAGAAAGCTTGTCCCTGATCCATAGAGGTCATTCAAGTCGTTTCTGGAATAAGATTTGATCCATAATCACGACTCCTTGTAAATATTTTTGTTTTAATTTCTTTGTCTTTAACTAATAATTGTGATGTGTTTTGTTATTTTTTTTTTTATTTTCATTGACAAGGTCCAGACTTTTTGACTTTCACAATTTATTCTATTGTTAATCTAATAATTGTCATTTGGTAGGTACTAATGGAGTTATTAATCACCCTTTTTTTAGGATCTATAAATTCAGCTTGTCATTGTTCTCTTCAACACATCCAGATTAGAGAGAATAAAGAAAAAATGGAAGTAACTTCAAAAAGACGAGTAATTAATATATGTGTGTCTTGTGGAACTAGTTCTGGATCTAAACCAGAATTTGTTGAGACAGCAAAAGAACTGGGTAGAATTATGGCAGAGAGAAATATGCACTTAGTATATGGCAGTGGCAATCTTGAACTGATGGGGTACATTTCAAAGGCCGTACATGATGGTGGTAGTCAAGTTTTTAGGATCATTCCAAAACCTTTGGTAGACACAAATCTTATGGGAAAATCAAACGGAGAGGAATGCATTGTTTCAGATATGTCCGAAAGACTTTTTGAAATGATTAATCATGCTGATGTTTTTATTGCTTTGGCAGGTGGGTTGGGCACGATGGAGGAAATTTTCACAGTGCTCTCTTGGGAAAACTTGAACAAACATAAGAAACCAATTGGACTGTTTAATATTAATGGATTCTTTGACTTTCTTTATGTGTTCTTAAAGATGCCAGAAGAAATGGGTTTCTTTCAAAACCCGAAAAGATATATTCCTCACTGCCAAAACAGCCAATAATTTAATTGGCCAACTTTTAGCCTTCGAACAAAAAATTGACCATATCATTTCCAAGTTGAACTGTTCTGATAACGATCGTGGTAAAAAATGTAGAATAAATATGGATCTTAATCTTTAGTTTTCTTTTTAGATGTAGATATAATTGACAATTCCACAATAACCAGATACTGTCTTTTAAACTATTCTTTTTAGACATAGGGGACACTGTCTCAATTAAGTTTGGGGGAGGGAATAATTGATTAGTATCTTGTTTTTTTTTTCTTTGTGTTGTATTTTGCTTTGTTTGTTTTATTAAAAAAATTATTTTATTTTTATGTTTTTTAACTTTACTAACCAAGTGGAATTGTGTCTTGAGATAGCTGAGTAAGGAGTTCTCACTCCTGAGACGTATCTAAGTTTGATTCGTAACAAGTTAATTTTTGTTTATTCATTTTGAATTATTTAAATTCATGAATTCTCCATAATATTGATTAAATTGACCTTCATATGCTCATTGACAGGTATTATCAACATACATGGTAACATACGAACATGAGTTGTAAGTGAAAATTTTGTAATATTCAGTCCGGTTTATTGGAAATAGCACCTAAAAGTGATGGAATAAAAAAAATATGGTTGTGTGTATATAAATATTTTACCTCGCTCTTACTTAGTAACCAGACATCTTGCCTCAGTAAGAAGTGATTGTTCGCGTCAAACGGTAGAGCCTGAGTTAATAATAATAAAGTTTCTATTTCGTAACCGAACGTCTTGCCTCAATAAACAGTGATTGTTCGCGTCAAACGGTAGAGCATTTTTACATCTGAGATCCGGGTAATTAAGTCCATAGGGGTGTCTTAACACCTAGTGCCCTAAAGCCAACTAATTTGGGAGTCACTGGCTCAAAGCTCGTTACAAGGATTGAAGATGTTGTTTGTTAAAAAAATAAAAAAATAAAAAAATCTATTGCCAAAAAGGTGTGAATTCAAATATAACTTTAGGATAAAAATATTACTCTATTTTTCAACTACACTTATGATTATTGTGGATACAATGAATTGATTAATACTTTGTTGGTGGTGTATATGGAGAATGGTAAAAGTATAGGAGAATTTACTTATTTAGTAATTTAGAAAGAAAGAAAACAATTATTAACTTGGATAAGAATTTCTTTTGTTTTTAACTCATTTGTTGTGTTTATCCTTTTATTTTGTTTGTGTGATATATTGTTCATTTGATTGATTTTTGTGGGTATCGTCGCTGTAAGTCCTCACGAGATTGTAACTCGGACACCTAGGGGTTTGTTGCATACGCTAAATGCAACTGTTATCCCTACGAAAGTGGCTTAGGTTAATTTATTTTAAATTTGTTTATTTCATTTTGTTTTGTTTTTTTGCTCGAGGACTAGCAAAATGTTAAGTTTGAGGGTGTAATGAGTGGAAAATATATCATTATTTACCGCCCCTTTTACTTAATATTTTGTATGGTTTCTCGAGTTTTATGAACGTTTTGATGTGTTTTAATTTATTTGAAAATAAAATAAAATCGGGACTTTATGGAATCAATCTGGACAAAATATGGAACAAATAAGGGCTAAAATTGGACTTGACATTTGGATTTTGGAGGTTGGAAACTTGAAATGGCGTTCTAACGAAATACAATTTCGTAATTTTCAACTTTGTGTAATTTTTGTATTTTGGCCATAACCTTTTACTCCGATATCGAATTGAGATGATTCAAGTTCCAGATGAAAGAAGACTCAAAGATCTACAACTTTGATACTCATAAGAATTTCGAATTCTGAAGTTTCAAGATCAAAATTGATGAAAAATCAAAAGTGTGTTATGTGTAATTATTAAAGTCATTATCAAAAATAAAATTAAAAAATGGAAAATGACAATTTACAATTGTCAAACTTCCACCAAACATGCTTGCCTGTTTGGTGGAGGATTTGGTTCCATGTTTGGTGGCATGTTTGGTGGAAGCCTTTATATTTGTCTATAAATAGCATGTCAAATTTGATGTAAAACTCATACTTTCATCTAGGATTTCTTTGTAAAACTTAGAAGAGAGTATGTGTGTTTATTTCGGTTTTCTTGTATTTTCTTTTTATTTTAGTAATAAAATTCTGTCTGTTTTCTTTCAAGCATGAGTAGGCTTCCACCAATTTACTTAATATACATACAAACAGCGTGCTCGGCACAACAAATAAAGCAATAACCAAATATTTTAACTTATTAAACTTCTAAACTTCTCCCAGGACACTTGCGAGGGTGACTACCATTTGGGTGATCCGCGTCTCGAGCAAGACATCCAAAACTGATGTGTGTTGACCTGTCAAGAGCTAACGTGCAAAAATACAAATTGGTTTGGTGTGAGTTATAAAAACTTAATAAGTAACCATGCTAGTATAATAACAAACAAGTCAAGTATAAACTTCAAAAAATCAAAAAATCAAACATATCAGGAGTTTATCGGAATTACTAAATTGTTACAGGTTTAGATTTTATTATCTTGTTATTATCCTTTATACTTAACCCATGTCAAGCTTTCAAATTCACATATCTACATATGCGCTAATCTAATAGCTAACATTCAAAGCATACAAAGCAAAACAAGAATACCATAGAGTATCATTTAATATCAAATACATTTCAATCACATGATACATAAAGTCATACATATATACTTTTATCACAATTATCCACATTTGAAATATCATCAAATTAGCAACTCATACATGTTCAAATTCATATACCGATGCTTATTCATATACCTATTCATTTACATATACAAACATACTGTTACATATGCATACTCATTCATATATACCTATGCATACTATTTCAATTTCATACATGAATACATACTTATAGAAATTAACCCTATCTTACTTTGTATCACAACAATAACATAAACATATATACATATATACATAAACCCCATCACACATATATATACATATATACATATATACACATCAACTCTAGTTCTCATCGCATGAGTTACTTACCTGGCTTAGCCAGCACTCCAGGTTCTAGTCGCATCTGTCAAATCAATGGCCAAATGTCGTCAGAAACACGACTTACAGAGTTTTCCACTAAACTACGATAAAATTCGAATCTTTCTCGGACAACTAAATCAAGTCCGATTTCAACACTTTTAGTTTTAGTATTCTTAAAACACCATTACAAACTATTCCAAGCCACTAGTTCACCTAAATTCTCAGTTTACGTGTTTTTAGAAATTCTTCCGAGAAAGTTTCCGTAAACGCTACGGAAGGGTCCTAAACCTTCCGTACCTATCCAGATTTATCTAAATATTTTCGTAATATCATATATAACTCATCATTATTGTTAAAATCAAAACACATCATTACACGCAAAAACCCACTTTTTTCCAAAAACTTGCATATTTTATCAGATCAATCAATCTCGTTCCATTTTCACTCGGATTCCACTGAATGCTCATATTCAATATACTAATACTCAAAAAAATCAATTTATATCAATACTATACTCTACGAAGTTACTGGATACATCCGAACATTTAACTATAAACTTGAAATTTATAGATTTACACCGAGAGGTCTTACAGAGATTTCAAGGCCATATATGGACACCAAACGATCCCATGAACATGCTGGAATCGACGTAATTCTGATCGAAGTTATTGTTCACCGTGGATCACTATTCATTCGAATCGTCCTTCCTCGATTCGCGTCCAATCGTGCACGGAACGAAAATCTATCACCGCCAACTTGTAGTACTCTCCGAGGCTGGTGGCTCGGGCCGTGAAATGAAGCGACGGGCCGAGATCGAGAAACCCACGTGCGCGCCTAATTCTCTCTATTTCTTGTCGCCGGCGGCAATCTAGGGCCGCTGAAGGCCACCTTCAGACGGGGTGACTGGGCGCACCCCCTTGGGCCGTCGGCGGGCCGGTGTTGGCTAGCTTGTCGGCCGACCAGCCGGCCAACACCAAAGGGACGTTTTTGGGGAAGGGGGGTCGAGTGAGAGGGTGTGAAAGGTTTTGTCCGTTTTGCAATTTCAGTTAACTTAGTGGTATTTATAGACAAATTTCGGAAAATTACATTATGACCCCCAAAAATTACAATTAGGTCTCTGTTTTGGGGCTTTCTAGGAAATTTATAATTTTGAAGTCATTCTGATGTAAATTTCGAAAAGTGTTCAACATGAAAGTTGTTCTTCTAGGAAAAATGAGTCTGATGGTTCAAGAATCAACGCGATCGGAGATCATTGTAATTTTTATAGCCGAAACAAGAAACCTTTACATGTATAACGATAAAATCAGAAATCGCGTAAGCGATTCTCAAAGCCACGTGTTTTCCAACGTGACGAATCTTTACTTTAAAATATTCCGGTCTATTTTTCAACACATAAACTCTAATTTTCGAATACCATCCGGATCCAAATCCTTAACTTTAATTCGAAAAACCTCCTACACTGTTCCGAAAAACTCGGTATATTACAATAAGGTAGATCAATCACACTTTAATTATAATATAGAAATTATAATTTAATAATATTGATTAATGTTCATACCGTCTCTATGGATGGTTTTATTTATTTCACATAATTAGATACCGCCTATATGGTCGGTCTTTAGGTGACATCTGATTACCTCCTATATGGATGATTATGGACAAATAATAACACCTCCTTTATGGCTGGTTGGACTTAATTAATTAGATAATATGGATAATTTCTCTATTATAATAAAGTGAGATTCCTACATTTGAATACTAAAAGTGGATCCCCTTACTTTAGTATTTTATTTTTATTGTTTTAACTTTTAAGTTTTCAATTTGTCTTATTATGTTTTGTTTATTTATGTCTTTAGTAATCATAAGTATGTGTTGTAACTAAATACAGTATCTAGGGTTGTGATGAACTCCAATATCAGTAGTTTTATAAGTTGATTATTTGTGTCTTGAATGATTTATTGGTGACCGGCGTAAACACACACGTATAACGCAAGCGCACGTATCGTTCAAGTAGTAAAAAATATCGATCCCACGAGGACTTAATTCCTACTGTTGTTATTATTATTGATACTATTTATTTACATGTCTAATTATAGGGAGAAAACAATGATTTTTTGTTGGTTGAATGTGGATTTAAATAAAATAAAAACATACTCAAAAGAAAATACTAAGGAAAATAAAAGAAAAGACTCAAAGATCTAGGGTCGTGACTCCACACAATATTATTCTAAAGATGAATTGATTCTCTTATATATGTTAATAAATCAGTTTGCTAACCTGGACCACGAAAAATGCAAAAGCCTATGTCGATGGTCAGACGCAAATACCCAGTATAACCCAATTGAACCATATGTCTATGTCAACCAAATACCTGGATTCATTAAGATCAAGTTCCAATTATGGCTACCCCCGCCCGACAGGTATATGTCTATCCTGTAAGGAAATCTATTAAGGGGTTATCTATCCTCAAGGAAGATTGTGGGTTATTGAATCTAAGGCTGAAACCTAAAATCCCTATGTCTAGTTCATTTTAAGTTTACCAACTCAATCTTATTGGTGATCAAACAACAAGAAGCATTAAGCTTAAGACTCAATAAACAAACTAAAGAATTATCAATAAAAAGAAAATCAATTAGTAAGTGTGAATATTGTGTTTCATCACTTCCTAGAATAAAATAAAATGATGGGGTTAGAGGATCCACATTTAATATTTCTTATCTAGAAATCTCACTTATTGTAAAATATAAATTATTTTATGTTCTGCTTTCTCAGGAATTAATAAAGTTAACCATTTAAAACCAGCCATATAGGCGGTAATCCATTTAGTCCAATTACACATGCCATATAAGCGGTAATTATCTGTCACATAACGACCAGCCATATGGGCGGTAAAGTAATTTATATTTAGACCGACCATATAGGCGGTAATAAAGTCTGCCATTAATTAATCTGGTTAAATTATAATTTATAAATTATAATTAAGTGAGATAAGATAATTATATTAAATGTTTCACCTTTTACCCCAGCGGTAAATTAACTACTGAACATAAAAAAATAAAATAAAATAAAATTTTATTACAAAAAAGTAAAAGTGCATAATTGAAAATACTAAAAGTAAAAATGCTTAATTTAAATTACAAAAACTTAAACACACAAGATGCAATCCTTAAAGTCCTTACAAAACTCAAGGAATGCATGCTTTGAATTATGAAATCGAGCTGAATTTATAGGCGTCAGTAGGGGGTCGGCGTCGCGACGCCTGTTTTGTCGACGTGGCAGCTTCTGGTTCGTCGGCTTCAGATTCTGGATAAGGTGACACATGGCAAAGTGGTTGGAGCTCAATTATTATGACATGTGGTGGCTCTTGATTGGTTGATTCAGATTCTTATCCGCCACGTGTCGATTTCGGATAAGTGAGTCAATAATTGGTGCTGACGTGGCGATTGTGACTGTCGGCACCATAGAATGATGACACGTCGCACGCTGTGACTGGTTGTTGATGACATGGAGATGACGTGGCATTTTGACTCGGTCAACCGGTGATGTGGATGATGACGTGGCTGACAGGTGGATTGAAACGTGGTGACACATGGCGATGACGACTGTCGGCACCGTAGGATGATGACACGTGGCACGACGCATGTTAGCAGATCAGCTGTGATGGTGACACGTGGCACGGTGCACGTTAGCAAAGTTAAATTTTCTCAGATTCTGATATGTGGACCCGGCGCACGTTAGCACTGTTCGGCGCACGTTAGGCGTTGTGATGCGTGAAATGACCATTTTGCCATTTTCATCCAATTTTCACTGTTTTGGCCCAAATCACCTCCAGAGAGTCCTGAAACTTTATTTTTCTATAAAATAACACAAAACACATCAAAATATTCACAAAACTCAAGAAACTATACAAAATATTAGGTCAAATGAGTGGGAAATAGTTACCACTCATCACACCCCCAAACCTAACATTTTGCTAGTCCTCAAGCAAAACATAGAGTAAAATAACATAAACATCTTTAAAATAAAATTTAACTAAGCCACTTTCGTAGGAATCACGGTTGCATTTAGCGTATGCAACAAGCCTTTAAACCCCAAGGTGTCCCTAGTGGACGAGTTGTAGTCTCGTGAGGGTTTACAACAATGATACCCACAAACATTTTACAAAAATAATAATGTAGTGAAACTAATGCACACAAAAGCAAAAAGATAAGAGAATAAAGAAGTTAGTGACTAATCAGGTGAAACTTCTACTCCAAGTCACTAGTTGTTTTCTTTCTTTCTAAATGACTGAATAAGTAAATTCTCCGATTATTTTACCATTCTCCATATACACAGCCAACAAAATATTAAACAACTCATTTTAGCCCACAACAGTTACAAGTGCAGTTGATAAGAGAGTAATATTTTTGTCCTAAAGTTTTATCGGAATTCACACCTTTTTGCAGCAATGAAATAATTTTTCTGATTTTTTCTTTGATTTTTGGTTTTTTTTTTATTTATATACAATATCTTCCATCTATATAGCGAGTGTTTGGTCAGTGACCAAGTGTTAAGACACCTCTACGGACTTAATTACTCAGACTTCATATATATATATATATTTTTGCAACATCATTGATCCATGTAGCGAGCTTTGGGCCAGTGACTCCCAAACCAGTTGGCTTTAGGGCTCTATGTGTTAAAACACCCTTACAGACTTAATAACTCGGATCTCAGACGTTTTTTTTTTTTTTACTCCATCACTTTTTGAGATGCTTCCTCCAATTAAACTAGAGCACTGAATATTACAAACTTTTCAATTTTAACTCATGTCCGTATGTTACTATGCATATTGTTAATACCTACCAACTGAGTATATGAAAATCCATTTTAGTCAGTTTTATGGAGAACTTACAAATTAAATAATTTAAAATGAAATAAACAAAACTAACTTGTTTAAAAAATGGTTTGAGATACGTCTCAGGAGTGAAAACTCCTTACTCAGCTATCTCTTACCAATTTCACCTTTTTAGTCAAAATAAAAACACAAAAATACAAAATATTTTTGTAATTTTTGAAAATTTTGAAAATTTTTCAATTTTTCAATTTTTTTTTTGAATTTTTCGAAAAATTTTGGACTAAAAATAAAAACAACACAGAAACTAAAACAAAATACTAATCAACTAATTCCCTCCCCCAACCTAAATGAGACATTGTCCCCAATTTCTTAAACAATAGAAGAAGAGTTTTAGAAGATAATACCTGGTTAGCTGATATTCTACAAGAAAAATTACCGATTAAGATCTATGTCCAATTTACGCTTCTTACCATGATCGCTATCTGACCAGCTCAACTTGGAAGAATGGGGTCGATTTTTGGTTCAAAGGCTAGGATTTGGTCAATTAATTCTTCGGCCTTTGTTGCAGTCAGGAAAATATCATGTACTGATTTTGTGACGAACTCATGTCTTTTGGCTTCCGCAAGAAATACAAACAGAAAATCGAAAAAATATTCAATGTTAAGTAATCCAATGGGCTTCCGATGAATGTTCAAGTGTGCCCATGATGCCACTGTGAATATTTCTTCAAATGTTCCGAGCCCACCTGGTAAAGCAATAAACGCATCAGCAGTATTGACCATTTCAAGGAGTTGTTCAGACATTCCCGAGATAATACGTTCATCTCCATTTGTTTTTCCGATTATATGTTCGTCCACCAAAGTTTTTGGAATGATTCCCAAAACATGACCTCCACCCTCCTGAACGGCTTTTGAAATGCTTCCCATCAATCCAAGATTGCCACCGCCATATACTAGGTGCATATTTCGTTCTGATATGACTTTCCTCAATTTCTTTGCAGCCTCAATGAATTCTGGTTTATTACCAGAATTGGATCCACAAAAAACACAAATTCACTTGATTCGCTGCTGTGATATTGCTTCCATTTTCTTTCTGGATGTGTCGAAGAGAGAAATGTAGAGCTGAATTTATAGAACCTGAAAATGGGTGAGTAATAGTAGCACTAGTACCTGCCAAATGACAATTATTAGATGAACGTTAAAATAAATCGTGAAAAGTTTAAAAAGTTTAGATCTTGTCGGCGAAAATAAAGGAAATAAAAATAGAAAAGAAAATCAAAGTAATTATTAAGGCAACAGAATTGTGTACGCAATACGCCACTAGCTTAGTATAAATTCATAATGATGCGTCTCAAGAATTCATTCTTTACTCAGCCATCTCTAATGAATTGGCTCTCATCTTTATGATTGCCAAACACCATTCCTTCTGTCTTAAAATGCTCCGTTTGTGTTTTTCCCTACAAAAATAACATACAAAATTAAAAACTCTACAACATGTATACACAAAATATAAAAATAGAAATTACAACAAATTGCATGGGTTACCTCCTTACTAGCGATAAATTTTTCGTCTTCAGCCAGACGTGACTGAAATCCATCTGTCAATGAGGTTTCAGCGTCATTTTGGATGTCCGATTAAAGACAATCCCATGAGCGTTGCTTTTGAAGGGTCTTTTCCAACGGTAAAGTGGTAAAAAGAGTTTTGTCTCATTCAATGCTCTTGCCACCTTTTTAACCTTTGTTGCTTCAGTAGTTCCTGAAAAGAAGGAAAGAAAATCAGGAGGTCTCGTATGGTGCTTGACTTGGAATGGAAGTTCCATTCTGTCAAGCTTCTGGGTGATATCTTTGATTTTTACTCCCCAAAACAGTGATGTTTCGCCTGAATGCTTTGGATCTTCAATTTGGTCTGACAATTTCTCCTCCATTTGCTCTTTTTCTTGCTCCACTTTTTCTTCACAGATGAATTTTAAATTTTCCGTATTCAATTCTTCATCTGTCATATGTGAAATGCTGTTGGGGTTGGTGCTCACAGTGCAAATTCCCGGTTGTATTTCTTTATGAATACTTCTGTAAAACATTATTATTTTGAATAATATATGCAGTTTCTATAAAATAATGTATATATTAATATGATAAAGACGTAATGACCTTAGAATGACTAGTCATGATGCAGTTGCAAAAGCGTCGCAACTGACATTGAGTTGTATCATGACGTTGTCATTCTCAGACAGTTCCTGGTCAAGATTTACACTACTTGGTCAGTATAGTAAACCCGTTGAGACCGTCCGTGGTACATGTCGATACTGGAATATATGATTCCAATGGTTTCTCAATGAACCATAAGTCTTGGAGACTAGTATAGACGTGTAGGTATTTATAGCGGATAAACACTGAACGACCTCACCGAAGATTCTTAATGGATGGTACACCAATGTCAATAAGAATCTTATCGGGTTGAGTAGCACTTTTGATTCTTAGACTTGAGATGCCACTGTGGGCACATGAGACATCTTCTACACTTAGATGGTAGTCACGTCACCGATCTATTTAGATCAGAGCTCCGCCTGTTCGTTGGGTGTAGATAGATCCTCAGGGTGTCCTGTGTGTATCAAGATAGGATCCGTCAGTTCTGTGTATCAGAGCATAGGTAGTCCATATGATTAGCAATCAGATAAAAAACCATGAGCCCGTGGTACAATTTAGAAGTTAGTTCTAAATGTTCTTTTTGAGATTGCTAATAGAATAGTCGACTGGATAATCCCTATAGAGATTTAACGTTTATATCTATATCTTTGGGATTTATCCGGATACCTGTGACGGAGGAATTATACATTTGCCATGACCTCGACCTGTATGATTCAGCGAGTTTATCTGTGATCGTCATAATTTACGGGTGGATTAATTATGGACACGAAATTGGATTTCTTGACGGATATGTCTGAATCTAGAGAGTCTCACTAATGAAATATACTCGTAGAGCACTAGGGCAACAATTATAAATAATATTGATTATTTATAAAGTCGTTTAAAGGTTAAACGTAAAATACATGTGTAGGGACCCGATAGTCATTTCTTTAATTTTTGTGTATTTACATTTAATGTTAGATTAATTTAAATACACATTAATTAATTGTCGAATTGAGATTTTGACTAATTATCATATTAATATATGTATTTAATATTTAATGTAAATATAATACATATATTTAATACATTTGTATTTAATTAATTAATTATTTATTTATTGTTGAATGATTAAATTAATTAAAGTTGTGATATTTTAAAGTTGTGATTTTTATTAATGACTAAGTTGCAATTGTTGACTTGTTTGAATTTGTCATTAAAGTGTAATGATCATTTAATCAAGTTGGCAAGTTGTATTTTAAAGAAATGAAAACAAAAATATCTAGATATTTTATTATCAAATTTTCGGCCATGGCTAAAATTATTGGTATATATTGTTTTGTTTTCATTTTAGGGTTAGAATAACCTAATACACTTTATCAAAACTCCATTAAAACAAAGCAAAGAAGGTAGAGAGAAAGAAAAAGAAAATAAAAGAAAAGCTTGGAATTTAGTAAGTATTTCCAACCTTCTATTAGAGAGTAAATTGTTCCTCTTGTTGTGGGCTTCACTTGGTGATGTTCTTAAGTTTTTCTATTCTTTATTCTTTTTGTTTGATGGATGAAAGTATGATGAAGGGGTTAAGCATGTATGAAGTTTGAAGAATGTTACTAGTGATGTAGTAAGCATTCTTTTAATGGTTTTAGAACTTTGTTTCTAATCTAGAGTTGTTGACCCACTCTTAAATGACCTAGATTTGATCTATAGTTATTTCATTGTGTTGAAACTTGATTTGGATGGAAGAAACATGATTGAAGTATTGTATTTAACCAATTTGGTCTAATTTGTCCAATTTGAAGAAATTAAAAAATTAGGGTTTAATACCACTTCCAAATTTGGGGCTTTTCATTTATATGGTGTATTTGGATGTGTATATGATGCATGTAAAATTGGGTTGATTAGATTTTGCCTTGATGTGTTTTGAACCATGGAAGTGCAAAATGCACAATTTCCCCTTTTAGGGAGCTCTCGGCCAAGGGCCAAAATTTTGGAATTTATTTTGTAATTTGAATTTCAATATGTATGACATGTTAAATTCATATATATAATGATTTAGAATCATCCAAAATCGTTTCGAACAATTCCGGATTAAAATAAATAAATTGTTGTGTTTAAGGGCAATTCGGTAAATTCACATAAATATGATTTCTAGTGTTTTATTTCATAATTTGATTATTGGATAATAAAATAAATAAGTTATTTTATTAATCCGAGAAAAATTTTGACATTGGAAAATTTGATTTTCCACTGTTTCCGATGCGTTACCGGATATCCTCAATAAAACCCCTACAAAATGGTATCAGAGCGAGTCTGATTCTAGGCCCCCTAATATGATTAGCTCTTTAATTCAATGTTTAATCATGTTTTCTTGACTTTATACATGCATGTTATATTCTAATTTGATTAGATTTAGGGTGTATGACACTTATCCTAAAATCCCTAATTAATAAGGTTTAAATGTAATTATGTATTTGATGCATGTTATGTGGTCTGTCTTGTCAATACGGTTTATAAATATTTCTCCGTGACTACATCCGAGACCGTGCCTCTGCTGTGAGGGTGTAGCCGATGGAGATTTATTTATACCGGATGTATATCAGATACCAGATAAATTCAAGCGAAAGCGGAATCCTGAACGTTCCCTAGCTGTCAGGGTTACCCAAGTAACTTGAGTTTATCATTGACGAGTTTAACCTTGGTACGTCTCCTTGTGGGCCTGCCTTAGCAGCGACAATGAGAAACGACCAGGACCGGAAACCCATGAGTCACTAGTGAGTGACTGACAAATGAGTTGTCTACTTGATGAATATACGTAGGCGAGACCGTGCCTCTGCTGTGAGCTGAAATATATTCACGGGATCCACTTTTCACTATTTGTATTTAATTTAATTATTAAATCTTTGTATTATGTTTGGGGATTACAGTATTGCATGATTTAGTGGGAGAGGCATTTTTAGATTAAAAATCCATGATCTAGTTTATGCTTTTGATATTATATGAAACTGTTTATTTTCTGCTAACCGTTGTCCGTGATCTATATGATAGACTTGCGATGGGGCACCATCCACTAATCAGTTTGCGTGTATGCTTGATGCGAACAAACTTAAAGGCGCAGAGAACTTCACTGATTGGGATCTGGATTTGAGGATTGTCCTCGATTCCGAGAGGTTGGGATATGTTCTTGAGGGTCCACTGCCCTTTGCTGTGGCATAGGACGCTTCCCGGAGGAGGAACGCGAAGTCTTCCAAGCTTGGAAGGATGATGATTTAAGGGTTAATTAAATCATCATCTTAAGTTCGTTTTCACCGGGACTCAAGAAACAGTATTATGGCATGTCAGATGCCTATACTATGATGACACGATTAAGACAATCGTTTGAGAACTAAGAACAAGTAGTTGTTCACAAGGTCGCAATGGAACTGTTCCATACGCGATTGGATGAGGGGCAAGCTGTTAGCCCGCATGTTCTTCAAATGATCGATTTGATCGATCAATTGAGGCAACATAATCTCATTATGAATGACATTCTCGGTAGGATTTTCATTCTTGGTTCTCTCCCAACTTCTTATCGCCAGTTCGTGATGTACTTCAACATGAACGAGACTATCTGTACCTACCATGAGTTGCATAAGATGTTGCTCACGGCAGAGGAGGACCTCAAGAAGGGAGTACCGACTCGCCCTTCGAGACCTACTTCTCTTTCTGCTTCTTCCCAGGCCTGGCCAAAGGGAAAGAAGAAGAAAGGGAAGAAGAAGAAGGGTTTCGGTCCTCAACCACAGGCAAAGATAGCTAAGCCCAAAAGGGCTTCTGAAGACAAGTGCCATCACTGCAGCAAAGTCGGGCACTGGAAAAGGAACTGTCCTGACTACATAGCCCAGCTGAGGAGGGAGAGAGCATCTACATCAGGTACATTTATTTTTCCAGTTATTGATATATCTTTGGCTTGTGAAACCGTTACATCCAACTGGATTTTAGATTCTTCTTGTCCCATTCACATTTGCAATTCGTTGCAGGTGCTGAAGGAAAGTAGAAGACTGAAGCCTGGAGAGATGCAATTGCGATTCGGGAGTGGAGACTCTCTGAATGCAGTTGCAGTGGGAGTATGCGAGATCTCATTGCCGAATGGTACACTTTTGTTAAATGACTGCCATTTTGTGCTTGGATGTGTAGCTAATATTATATCACTTTTTGTATTAGATACAGAAGGATTTTGTATTAATATTAAGAACTGTTCTTTGTATTTATATGATAAAAGTAATATTCAGATCCTTTGTTGTCCAAACCAGCATGATCATTATACATTGCAAACTTCAAAAGATATTTTAAATACTGGAGTTAATAAACGTAGTTTACCTGTAATTAATAATACTGAACTTTAGCATATGCGGCTGGGTCACATAGGCGTTAAACGCCTTACCCAATTAGTTAGGAATAGTTTGATACCGGATCTTACCATTGAATCATATCCAACTTGTGAATCATGTATTCAGGGTAAGATGACCAAAGCCTCATTCTCTGGTGTTGGACATCGCGCCACTACCTTACTGGAACTCGTACATTATGATGTATGTGGTCCACTAAGTCAGACTGCTCACAGTGGTTATTCGTATTTCGTTACTTTTACCGATGATTTGTCACGGTACGGTTATGTGTATTTGACGCGACATAAATCGGAAACCTTTGAAAAGTTCAAAGAATTCTGAAATGAAGTAGAAAAACAAACTGGACAATATATTAAATGCCTTCGATCTAATCGAGACGGTGAATATAAGTGGTGAGTTCATGGATTATATGAATGAGAATGGGATTCTCGCTCAATATACTCCTCCAGGTACTCCACATCACAATGGAGTATCTGAGAGGAGAAATCAGACTTTATTGGATATGGTCTGATCGATGTTGAGTTTCACAGATTTGCCCTATTACTTATGGGGCTACTCTCTTTTAACAACTGCACATCTTTTGAATAAGATTCCTTCAAAAGCTGTTCATACGACTCCGTATGAGATATAGTTCGGTAGGAGACCAAATCTTAGTTACATTAAGGTTTGGGGTTGTCCTGCCTATGTCAGGGTGACTCAGCAAGATAAGCTTTCACCTCGAGGGCAAAAGTTTAGGTTTGTCGGATATCCTTCGAATTCGAGGGGATATCTGTTCTATGATATCGAGCATCGAAATGTGTTCGTAGCTCGCTTCGCAAAATTTCTAGAAGTAGAATTTTTTTCAGAAGGTGGTAATCATAGACATGTTGAATTTGATGAAGTCCAACCTAAAAACAACGAACCAACGGAGGAACCTGAAGTTTAAGTAGATGAAGGACCTTCAACACACACACTCTGTAGGTCAGAAAGGGTATCTAGACCTCCTGAATGCTTGTATTTGATACAAGAAAAGAGTCTGGATGTTCTCTTAGTTGAAGAGACTGATCCTTTCACCTATAGAGAATCGATGTTGGACATCGACTCCGTGAAATGGCAAAGTGCCATGAAATTCGAGTTAGACTCAATACATGAGAATCAAGTTTGGGACTTGGTTTTGCTTCCCGAAGGAATTGTTCCTATCGATTGTAAATGGGTTTACAAGAGGAAGCGCGGGCCTGACGGTAAGGTTGAAACGTACAAGGCCCGACTGGTAGCAAAAGGTTACACGCAGCGACCTGGCGTCGACTAAGATGAAACTTTTTCACCAGTAGCAATGCTTAAGTCTATTCGGATTTCGCTTTATATAGCTGCGTATCATGACTACGAGATTTGGAAAATGGATGTCAAAACGGCTTTTCTAAATGGATTTCTTGATGAAGAAATATATATGGAACAGCCGGAAGGTTTTGCGTCCAGCGAAAACTCGGGTATAGTATGTAACCTTAATAAGTCCATTTATGGACTTAAACAAGCTTCACGAAGTTGGAATCTTCGATTCGATGAGATTATTAGATCGTTTTGTTTTCTCAAGAATTTCGGAAGAATCTTGTGTGTATCAGAAGTCCAGTGGGAGCATGGTCGTATTTTTAGTCCTATATGTTGATGACATCCTAATCATTGGGAATGATTTAGGTATGTTACAAAGCGTCAAAGCGTACCTCTGTAAGAATTTCTCCATGAAGGACCTGGGAGAAACTTCCTATGTTTTAGGGATAAAACTCTATAGAGATAGACAAATGAGGCTGATTAGGTTATCCCAATCAACGTCATAGATAAAATCTTGGAACGGTATAATTTTGGTAACTGTAAGACAACAAACATACCGTTCAGACATGGGATTCATCTTTCTAAGAAGATGAGTCCACAAATAGAAGATGAAAAGGTTAGAATGTCTAACCAACCTTATGCTTCATGTTTGGGTAGCATAATGTATGCCATGTTGTGTACGAGGCCTGATATCAGTTTCGCTGTTAGCGTAACTAGTAGATATCAGTCCAATCCAGGTAATGACCATTGGATGGCCATTAAACATATCCTCAAGTATCTTAAAGGTACTAAGGATAAGTTAATAATTTATAGAGGAAACGAACTGCAATTTAACGGGTATACGGATTCCGATTTCCAATCGGATCCTGATGATAGAAAGTCTACATCTGGATTCGTATTTACCCTTAACGGTGGTGCAGTTTGTTGGAAGAATTCCAAACATGGATCGACAGCAGATTCCACCACTGAGGCGGAATATATTACAGCTTCTGAAGCTGCAAAAGAGGCTGTGTGGATAAAGAACTTTGTCACATAATTGGGAGTTGTCCCAAGTATCGAGAATGCGATTCCGTTATACTGTGATAATACTGGAGCCATTGCGTAAGCAAAGGAACCGAGGGCGCATCAGAAGTCGAAGCATGTGGAATGCAAATACCACATCATTCGAGAGATTGTGTCGCGAGGGTATATTGTCGTGTGCAAGGTACCGAGTGAAGATAATGTAGCAGACCCGCTGACGAAGGCCATACCTCCGAAGTTGTTTGATAAACACGTGGAGTCAATGGGTATTAAATACAATCGTTATTGGCACTAGAGCAAGTTGGAGTTTTTGTTGGGGTTGGTGCTCACAGCGCCAATTCCCGGTTGTATTTCTTTATGAATATTTCTGTAAAACATTATTATTTTGAATAATATATGCAGTTTCTATAATATAATATATCTATTAATATGGTAAAGACGTAATGACCTTAGAATGACTAGTCATGATGCAGTTGCAAAAGCGTCGCAACTGACATTGATTTGTATCATGACGTTGTCATTCTCAGACAGTTCATGGTCAAGGTTTACACTACTTGGTCGGTATAGTAAACCCGTTGAGACCGGTACATGTCGTATACTGGAATATATGATTCCAATGGTTTCTTAATGAACCATAAGTCTTGGAGACTAGTATACGCGTGTAGGTGTTTATAGCGGATAAACACTGAACGAATCACCGAAGATTCTTAATAGATGGTACACCAACGTCAATAAGAATCTTATCGGGTTGAGTAGCACTTGTGATTCTTAGACTTGAGATGCCACTGTGGGCACATGAGACATCTTCTACACTTAGATGGTAGTCACGTCACCGATCTATTTAGATCAGACCTCCGCATGTTCGTTGGGTGTAGATAGATCCTCAGGGTGTCCTGTGTGTATCAAGGATAGGATCCGTCAGTTCTGTGCATCAAAGCATAGGTAGTCCATATGATTAGCAATCAGATAAAAAACCATGAGCCCGTGGTACAATTTAGAAGTTAGTTCTAAATGTTCTTTTTGAGATTGCTAATAGAATAGTCGACTGGATAATCCCTATAGAGATTTGACATTTACATCTATATCTTTGGGATTTATCCGGATACCTGTGACGGAGGATTTATACATTTGCTATGACCTCGACCTGTATGATTCAGCGAGTTTATCCGTGATCGTCATAATTTACGGGTGGATAAATTATGGACACGAAATTGGATTTCTTGACGGATATGTCTGAATCTAGAGAGTCTCACTAATAAAATATACTCGTAGAGCACTAGGGCAACAATTATAAATAATATTGATTATTTATAAAGTCGTTTAAAGGTTAAACGCAAAATACATGTGTAGGGACCCAATAGTCATTTCTTTAATTTTTGTGTATTTACATTTAATGTTAGATTAATTTAAATACACATTAATTAATTGTCAAAATGAGATATTTGACTAATATCATATTAATATATGTATTTAATATTTAATGTAAATATAATACATATATTTAATATATTTGTATTTAATTAATTAATTAATTATTTAATTGTTGAATGATTAAATTAATTAAAGTATAGATATTTTAAAGTTGTGATATTTTTTTAATGACTAAGTTGCAATTTTTGACTTGTTTGAATTTGTCATTAAAGTGTAATGATCATTTAATCAAGTTGGCAAGTTGTATTTTAAAGAAATGAAAACAAAAATATCTAGATATTTTATTATCAAATTTTCGGCCATGGCTAAAATTATTGGTATATATTGTTTTGTTTTCATTTTAGGGTTAGAATAACCTAATACACTTTATCAAAACTCCATTAAAACAAAGCAAAGAAGGTAGAGAGAAAGAAAAAGAAAATAAAAGAAAAGCTTGGAATTTAGTAAGTATTTCCAACCTTCTATTAGAGAGTAAATTGTTCCTCTTGTTGTGGGCTTCACTTGGTGATGTTCTTAAGTTTTTCTATTCTTTATTCTTTTTGTTTTTGATGGATGAAAGTATGGTGAAGGGGTTAAGCATGTATGAAGTTGGAAGAATGTTACTAGTGATGTAGTAAGCATTCTTTTAATGGTTTTAGAACCTTGTTGCTAATCTAGAGTTGTTGACCCACTATTAAATGACCTAGATTTGATCTATAGTTATTTCATTGTGTTGAGACTTGATTTGGATGGAAGAAACATGATTGAAGTATTGTATTTAACCAATTTGGTCTAATTTGTCCAATTTGAAGAAATTGAAAAATTAGGGTTTAAGACCACTTCCAAATTTAGAAATTTTCATTTATATGGTGTATTTGGATGTGTATATGATGCATGTAAAATATTGTGTTGATTGGATTTTGCCTTGATGTGTTTTGAACCATGGAAGTGCAAAATGCACAATTTTTCCCTTTTAGGGAGCTCTCGGCCAAGGGCCAAAAATTTGGGAATTTATTTTGTAATTTGAATTTGATTATGTATGACATGTTAAATTCATATATGTAATGATTTAGAATTATACAAAATCGTTTCGAACAATTTCGGATTAAAATAAATAAATTGTTGTGTTTAAGGGCAATTCGGTAAATTCACATAAATATGATTTATAGTGTTTTATTTCATAATTTGATTATTGGATAATAAAATAATTAATCCGAGAAAAAGTTTTGACTTTGGAAAATTTATTTTCCACTGTTTCCGCTGCGTTACCGGATATCTGCAATAAAACCCGTACAAATGCATGCTTTATAAGTGTCAATCTGAGAATGTAAAGTTATGTCTGTTTTTAGGTCTTCATCATCTGATCTGAGTGAAATGATTGGCTTAGGTAGATCTTCTTCAAACATTTGTGCAACGCATTCTCCAAGATCTTCATTTTGAGGAAAGAAAGTTTCATCCTCCTTTGTTGGTGCAGTTGGTATAAATAGCTCAGCTTTTTCATCCTCGTCAAAGTCAGAATAATAAAAATCAAATTGAGACTTTGTTGGTTCGGGTTCCTGAACTGATACCTTTGATTCTTGATACTGCTCAACCTCGTCCTCTGTTATGATGTCATGATGAATCTCAATATATTCGAAGGCTTCTTCAGTATTATTTGAATTTGCTCCGTGAGATATGTGATTCAGGTTGTCTGTTAATTGTCTAACTTGATCTGTCATCCTCTGTATAGACGCCGCTTGACTCTGAATTTGTGTATCAAATGAGCTTCCCGTTCCTCGAACCAATCTTTGAGCATGTGAATCAACTGATCTTCCTCTGATGGTTCTGGTTCTTGTTGAAGATAGTAGGTGGATGGTGGATAAGATGGAAAGTATGATGGTTCTTCATACCATGAAGGATTTTGATAGCTCTGCCACCCTGGATTGTAGTTGTACTCACAATGATCTCTCAGGTGGTTACCATTACATATGTCACATCTCCACATTGCGTCTTGTTGAGAAAATGTGGTATTGCTTGGTTCTGACATCCAGTGATAGTTGTTGGGCTGGACAACATGCCTCAGAAAACCGGACTGTTGCTCCCAGATTTGGGGTGTATCTTCTTCTAGTAAAGCTCGTAATCTTTCAATCTCCCAATAATGTTCCATTTTTTAATCACCTGAAAACAAAAGAAAGAAATAAAAATTACAGATAAAAATAAAGAAAATTAGATACAAGTAAATTAGATAGCTTCAAAATTAATAACTCAAGAAAAATAAGTCCTCGACAACGGTGCCAAAAACTTGACCGGCGTAAACACACACGTATAACGCAAGCGCACGTATCGTTCAAGTAGTATAAAAATATTGATCCCACGAGGACTTAATTCCTACTGTTGTTATTAATTATTGATACTATTTATTTACAGGTATCTAATTATAGGGAAAAGAGAATGATTGTTTTTGTTGGTTGAATGTGGATTTGATAAATAAAATAAAAACATACTCAAAAGAAAATACTAAGGAAAATAAAAGAAAATACTCAAAGATCTAGGGTCGTGACTCCAGAAATATTATTCTAAAGATGAATTGATTCTCTTACATATGTGTAATAAATCAGTTTGCTAACCTGGAACACGAAAATATGCAAAAGCCTATGTCGATGGTCAGACGTAAATACCCAGTATAACCCAATTGAACCATATGTCTATGTCAACCAAATTACCTGGATTCATTAAGATCAAGTTCCAATTATGGCTACCCCCGCCCGACAGGTATATGTCTATCCTGTAAGGAAATCTATTAAAGAATTATCTATCCTCAAGGAAGATTGTGGGTTATTGAATCTAAGGCTGAAACCTAAAATCCCTATGTCTAGTTCATTTTGAGTTTACCACATCAATCTTATTGGTGATTAGACAACAAGAAGCATTAAGATTAAGACTCAATAAACAAACTAAAGAATTATCCAATAAAAAGAAAATCAATTATTAAGTGTGAATATTGTGTTTCATCACTTCCCTAGAATAAAATAAAATGATGGGGTTAGAGGATCCACATTTAATATTTGTTATCTAGGAATCTCACTTATTATAAAATATAAATTATTTTATGTTCTGCTTTCTCAGGAATTAATAAAGTTAACAATTTAAAACCAGCCATATAGGCGGTAATCCATTTAGTCCAATTACACCAGCCATATAGGCGGTAAAGTAATTTATATTTAGACCGACCATATAGGCGGTAATAAAGTCTGCCATTAATTAATCTGGTTAAATTATAATTTATAAATTATAATTAAGTGAGATTTACCTAGATAATTATATTAAATGTTTCACCATTTACCCCAGCGGTAAATTAACTACTGAACATAAAAAAGAAAAATAAAATAAAATAAAATTTTATTACAAAAAGTAAAAGTGCATAATTGAAAATACTAAAAGTAAAAATGCTTAATTTAAATTACAAAAACTTAAACACACAAGATGCAATCCTTAAAGTCCTTACAAAACTCAAGGAATGGATGCTTTGAATTATGAAATCGAGCTGAATTTATAGGTGTCAGTAGGGGGTCAGCGTCGCGATGCCCAGCTAGCGTCGCGACGCTCGTTTTGTCTACGTGGCAGCTTCTGGTTCGTCGGCTTCAGATTCTGGATAAGGTGATAAGGTGACACGTGACAAGGTGGTTGGAGCTCAATTATTGTGACACATGACGGCTCGTGATTGGCTGATTCAGATTCTTATCCGCCACGTGTCCATTTTGGATAAGTGAGTCAATAATTGGCGCTGATGTGGCACTGACGTGGCGATTGTGACTGTCGGCACCATAGAATGATGACACGTGGCATGCTTTGACTGGTTGATGATGACGTGGCGATGACATGGCATTTTGACTCGGTCAACCGGTGATGTGGACGATGATGTGGGTGACAGGTGGAGTGACACGTGGCGATGGCGACTGTCGACACCATAGGATGATGACATGTGGCACGACGCATGTTAGCAGATCGGCTGTGATGGTGGCACGTGGCACGGCGCACGTTAGCAAAGTCAAATTTTCTCAGATTCTGACTTGTGGACCCGACGCATATTAGCACTTTTCGGCACACGTTAGGCGTCGCGGCGCCATAGGCTTGCTCGTCGCGACGCGCTAAATGACCATTTTGCTCTTTTCGTCTAATTTTCACTGTTTTGGCCCAAATCACCTCCAGAGAGTCCTGAAACTTTATTTATCTACAAAATAACACAAAACACATCAAAATATTCACAAAACTCAAGAAACTATACAAAATATTAGGTCAAATGAGTGGGAAATAGTGATATAATTACCACTCATCAATTGGTTTATTTATTGAGTCTCAATCTTAATGTTTCTTGTTGATTTGCCCCCAATAAGATTGATGTGGTAAACTTAAAATGAACTTGGAAAAGGGATTTTAGGTTTCAGCCTTAGACTCAATAGCTCACGATCTCACCTTAGAGATTTCCTTCCAGGATAGGAATATACTCGTCGGGCGTGGATAGCCATAATTGGAACTTGACCTTAATGAATTCAGAGTTTCTTAGTTAACATAGAAATATAGTTAATTGGATTACTTTGGATGTTTGCATCTTACCATCGGAAGAGGCTTTTGCATATTTTCGTGTTCCAGATTAATACACTGATATATTACACAAGCATAAGATAATTTCTACATCTTTAGAAGAATATTGGAAGGATTCACAACCCTAGATAATTTTATAATATTGATTTCTTTTAATTTACTTTTGCATTGTTTTATTTACTAGTTTTTAGATAAAATCACCAACCAAACAACAATCAATCTTTTAGATACTTGTTGAAATTTAACTTCAATAAATTAATAGCATAGGTATTAAGTCCTCGTGGGATCGATATATTTTATACTACTTGAACGAAATGTGCGCTTGCGTAACGTGAGTAATTTCACAACACCGATCAATAATCCTCATCATTTTTTTAATTTATTTTAATTTATTTTATTTTATTTTTTGTAAAAATAAGAAGATTCTTACTTAAAAAGCGTCGTCTTTTAACATATAAAAAGATGACTCTTTTTTCATAAAAGTTAAAAAGATGACTATAAAAATACACAACATATCAAAATCCCTTACGCATAACAGAACTAAAATCCCCAAAACACATTAGCAACTACGTATGAACACAGAAAACTCAGGTAAAAATTCTTCAATTTCTCCGATTAATTTCAAATTCTATAAATCAAATACTCATTACAAAAATTATGCCCTTTAGCGTCGAAACTAATCGACGCTAAAATCCAAAATTTCGACGCAAATGTAAATTAGCGTCGAATTAATTAGACGTAAAAATTGGACCCCGAAACATCGACGAGAATAATATTTAGCGTCGAAGCAAAGATATTCGATGCTAAAAACTAGCATTTTGCGTCCAATGTATTTTGACGCTAAATAAAATTTTCTGACGCTATAGGTCAGATATTGCGACGAAATAATTCGACGCTAAAAGTTAGACTCTTAGCGTCGTTTAGTTTCGACGCTAAAGTATATTAAAAAATAATATTTGTATACTTACAGCGGCGATTCTTTTACTGTTAGCGTCGAATATTTCGACGCCAAAAGCACATTTAACGTCGACTAGTTCGACGAAAATAGTTAACAAATGTGTTTTTTTTAAAAATTATTAATTTACTGCTTTTGGTCTAAAATAATTAATTTAATATTTAATTTAATTGAAAAAAATTCATGATTAATAACAGAATTACGAAATATTATAATAATTATTTTATTATTATATTGAATTTTTTTTAGAAAAAATATATATTATATTAAAACTATTTGTTCAAAATATTTATACAAATGAATATAAAATTTATTGCTACTGTGATGAGGGGGCGCTCGAGGCCGATGCACCCTGACTGATTGAGGCCTCCAACATTTGGCGGAAAGCCAGCATTTGCTGTTCGAACTGCTTCATCTTCTTCTCGTGGTCCACTTTGACCTGTTGTAGCTCCTCCTTAGTCTTCTTCAGCTCGTCTCGGGTGGTGACTAGCTGGTCTTCGATGGTGGTTAGCCGGTTTTGGATGGTGGCTAGCTGGTCTTGGGTGGTGACTAACTGGTCTCGAAGAGAGGAGGCATTGTCCAAATTAACGGTATTGCGTGCAGATGACGTCGGCTTCTTACGAGTGCCAAGGCCAACGTTGTAAGCTGTCTGATTCTTGAAAACCAATTGCGACAACTGCTCATCTGGTATCGGGTTGGACTTGTCTCCTGAGTTTGATGTTGGAGTTCCATCATTTCGTTATGTTTAAAAAAATAAGTTAATATTAGAATTTGAAAAAAAAATAATAATAATTATTTTATTTTAAAAACTAAACTTACATAGCAGCGTTCGGCTTCTTCATTTATCCTTTTTTTTCTCATTGTACTGCGTCACTCGGAAAAAATCTGGAAATGATTGCACCTCACCTGTGCTACTCTGTTAAAAATAGAAAATAAATTCAGTATTATTCCACATTAGTAAAAACAATGAACTGTTAAATTTTACGTTAGGATATATTTACCTCAGAATGTTCGGCACGATGTTGGATAAATGGCTTCGAACCTCCACGGTGGTTAAAACGCAAGTGATTTCGATTTTCTGCATTTGCGTGACATTTATCCTGCATTTAACAACACTGTAAGTACAAAAAACAAAGACAATTATAAATTTCCGTTTATTTCAAAATTTACCTCGTGTTTTTTGCTAGACCAAAGCTCACATAAGAATGTCCAGTCTTGCTCTTCTATAAAATCAGGCTTATGGTATGGAGCATCTGAAGGTCCATGTTCGTCGAATATTGGTTTTAGGACTTTTGTCCTATAATCCTTATAACTTTTCCCCATGTGGTAGTCATATAATGTTGGACATTCACTTTGGTCAGATTGAAGTCGAACCACTCCTACAGGAATAGCAACCGAGTACAAATAAGTATAAAATAAAAATGTTAACTAACAAACAATATCGAAAACTTAATACCGTAAAGAAACTCACAAGTAGCGAAGAAAATAGCTGGTTGATTTTGGTCTCCCACGGTATCTTTCTCCAAGAAACTTAGTTTTGGGGAGCTTCAAACCGAGCTGTAGCACCTATGGCTGTAGTAAATGCTGAATTATGTTGTCCGACTTGACTTTGTCAATCATCTGATATCTCAATCCGGATACGACCGTGAGCCTTAACGTGCTTAGCCAACCCCAGGCCATGGGTGCGTCCTCGACCATTCGATGTACTCGACTCACCTGTGCTAGCAGAGACTCCATCAGGGCCAGTTGTCCTTGCTGATGTAGATGGAGTCGCATTAGCCCGTCTACAATTGCTCGGTGCCATCTGCAAACACACACAAAGTTTCAGGGCAACGAATCAAGCCATTCTCATTACATTCCAAGCACTTAACAAATTTCAAAATCTATGATTGTTAAACATTTATCGGCTTTTGATTAATAGTTAGTGATTCTATTTAGCAACCACATTCATGCCAGTGGGCAGTCGTCTCGTCCCGTTCAATTCGAAATTTGGTTAAATTATCTCATATATTAATGAAAAATTTGATTTGTTAAAGATATAATTTTGATTTACACCTACTAAAACGAAGACTTATACATTTATGAGTTTAATGAGATAATGATTCACAATAAAACACGATGGCATCAAATGATCTATATAGTTGATCCCACCTAATTTTATTTAGTTTGGTTTGGTAATATTTTAACTTTAGTAATTTTTACTGCAGTATGACTGTCTATTGTGTGAACAAATACTTCAGAATTCCTTGAGCCAAGTAGCACACACAAAATGCTTAAAAGCAAGACATAAATTAAGTACTTCTGGTCTAGTTCATACTAGTCTGGAATTTTTTATGCTTGTGTTAGCCACTCTTCAAGCTGAGGCATATTATTATTATTATTAGTTGCTGTGAAATCAGTCACTTGAGTGAATTATATATTCAATTAACTACTTTTGGTCTTGTTCATAATATTTCTTGTTGACCGTTGAATAATTTACTCATCCGCCAAGGATGACTCAACTCAAGAAATCTCATGTGCCCTGTGTATCATATTTTATTCTGTAATCGTTGCGAATGTGTTTGACCGCACAAACTGGACATGCCATGTATTCTTTAGTGCTCCATCCAGATAATGAACCATAAGCTGGAAAATCATTAATGGTCCATAATAATGCGACATGCATCTGAAAATACTGCTCGGAAGCTGCATCATAGGTATGCACACCCACATTCCATAATGTTTGTAACTCCTCGATCAATGGTCTCAAGTAAATATTCATATCTTTACCAGGGGAACGTGGACCAGGGATAATCAATGACATAAACATGAACGGATCCTTCATACATTTCCATGGAGGTAAGTTATATGGAATAACAATAACATGCCACATGCTATAAGAGTTGTACATATTCCCATACAGGGTAAAACTATCAGAGGCAAGACCTAACCTGACATTATGGGGTCCTCAGCGAAATGGGGGTACATGTCATCAAATTTTTTCCACTCGGTTCCATCCGCAAGATGTCTAAGTATGCCCTCCGCACCGATCCTCTTTTCATGATGCCACATCATGTCAGTCGCTGTGTGTCATGACATGAACAACCTCTGCAGCCCGGGCGTTAAAGGGAAATATCGCAATATCTTTTAAGGTACTTTCTTCCTCATACAATGGACTTTATACCGACTTTCACCACATATCGGACAATATTCAAGTGATTCATACTGGGCACGAAATAATACACAGTCATACTTACAAGCATGGATGGATTCATACCCCATTCCCAAATCACACAACATTTTCTTTGCCTCATAATATGACTTAGGCAATTCGCTTCCAACCGGTAACATTTGCCCCAGTAACTCTAGCATCATATCAATACTTTTGTTGGTTATTCTGTTGATCACTTTTATGTGTAATAATTTCACAACGAAATTCAAGATCGACATTCCAGCACCTTCAAATGGAATTTTGATTGCCTCATCAAGTAGTTCACTAAATAAATTTTGATCATTTCCACTTAACACTGGCATGTCACCACTAACACTATGACCAAGTTGTGGACCTTGTAAGTCATGCAAAGCATCGGTTATCTCATCGTTTGCAGGTTGATTGTAACTATTGCTCCCTTCACCGGAATGAATAAACCGTGATTAAGAATTATACTGCTCACCGTGATAAATCCACGTACGGTAAGTTGGTGATATTCCCGACATGTATAAATGATTATGAACTTCATCTAACCATTTCCTTTTCATATTCAAACAATTTGTACATGGACACCGAACACGAGCTTCTGCATCAATGTGTTGCTTTGCGACTTCCATGAACTAATACACTCCATTACGATATTCAACACTCAATCTATCCAGCGAGCTCATCCAATTTCTATCCATTTCAGCCAAATACCTAAATATAATAATATAATTATTAAACATCATATTACACTCATCAACATTACTAATTCATTAATTATTTATTTAAGCACATACATATATATTTAGTTGATAAATTAAATAGTTGCAGAAAAATATATTTAGTTAATTAATTAACTAATCTACATATATGAATCATAAACCACTAACAAAAAGAAATATGAAAGAAGATTTACCTTATGGAAAATTGATTATAATTTTATTGAAAATTTGTAGGAGAATTGTGAGGTTGCAGATGAGAGATTCTCAGATTTCAGAGGATGAGATTGAAGAAGATGAGAGAAAAAGTAGAGGGGGAGAAGGGTTGGTGGCATTCTGCATTTTAATCTATCTTTAGCGTCGAATCACTAAATTCAACGCTAATTGTCCGATTTTTATTGTCGAATCTCCTATTTCGACGCTATATGTATGATTTTTAGTGTCGATATTAAATTTAGACGCTAAAGATTAAAGGATTGTCGGTGGTATCTTCATATGCCTTTAGCGACGCTACTTCGTCGATGCTAAATTTCAAGTTTTCGGCGTCGAATATGATTTTTGACGCTAAATTTAGCGTCGCAATTTATGCCGACTCCAAAGATTATTGGAATAGTTAAAAAATTTAGCGTCGAATACTTTTCGACGCTATAAGTCGTACTTTTAGCGTCGATATATTAATTCGACGAAAAAAGTTGAATATTTGGCGTCGAATAAGATTTTCGTCGCTAAAATCTTGATATTTGGCGTCGAATATTAATTACGACGCTAAAAGTGATTATTAGTGTCGAAATTATTTTCGACGCTAAAGTATTGGACGCTAAAGGGCATAATTTTTGTAGTGACTTAGTTTTCTTCACTTCACTTCAAATATTGAGATCAAGTTATATTTTTGAGGATGAGGTTGATTGATTTGTTGTGATTGTTTACGTGTGTGGTGGTTGGATTTTTGAGATGTGAGTTGAAATGTGCGATTTACAATTGACATTGCTTTTGATTGTATATTATCTTAGATCATGTAAATGATTTGTTTTGAAGATTTATGTTTTAAAATAACTATGTTGGTTAAAATAACAAGCTCAGTTTATGGTTTCTGTCATAACTTTCTTCTCATACATTTAATTCTTTTCCATTATATTCCTTTACTTTTTTTGGGTATATAATATGGATAAATCTTAGAGATCATCTATAGAAGACTGCAATAATATAAGGATGAAGTTACAAGTTTTCTAAATTTTTCTATTGGTCATGTGAGAAATTCGAATAACATTCGTTGCCCTTATAGGAAAATTATTTATGCTAGTTACCGTTGAATATATATACAAATATTTAAACGATAATAAATAACATAATTTAAATAATAACGTATTTAAATATTACCGAATTGTAAATAGGAGAATTTGATCATCTGGCAAGTAAATTTCGGTATCTATAGTACAAGTTTAGTTTGAACGTTGAGATATGTATAACACATAGTTTCTTTAAAATAAATTCACCTCATTCTCTCTAGTGCTCAAAGATTTGAAAAACGTTTATTTCCCAGGATACAACGATGATATTAGTAAGAGAGACACCATTCTTTTATTTTAGAGAACTAACTTCAACCTGAACTCCAACTCTAAGAAAATTAAAACTCAACAACATAAAAAAAAAAAAAAAAAACTTTTGGAGGCTAAAGAGAATTTGAGAAAAGCTCTCAAAACTTGGTGTGTAGAAAATTGAGGATGAGCCCTTCTTTTATACTACTCAAGTGAGGAACAAAATATTGAATTGTATCATTAAACCTTTGGAGGTTACAACGATTATAATTCTCACTATTAACCTACATTAACCTTTCGAGGTTACACCATTAATCTACCATTATGAATTGGGAGTTACAAGAGTTGCAAAATAATTTCATTCAGTTTTTCCAACATTCTCTTTATGAATAAAATTTGAAAATTCGCGATTAGCCTAAGGTTCTGACCCTATGCGGAATTACAAATAATAAATAGGACAAGTTCTGATTACTGTTACTATGGATTCTCAACAGGCAACCACAATAACCAACGATAAAACCACAACACAGAATATTAAAAGCAAATAAAATATTATGCAAAAATTAAATCAATCACACAAAATCAACACAATATTTTTGGTGACGAAGTGAAAAACTCTTGTGAGTAAAAAACCACTCCGGGTATATCGGCTACCAGCCCAATCCACTATATAAAGAAATAATTATAGCGATGGTCAAGACCTATAGTAGCAACTCCACTGACTCAAGTATCTCAATACTGCAAGAACACAAGGCAACTCCTCAAGCTCGCGGCCCACGGTTTTCTTCAGAACCCCTGAAGTCTTTGAGTAGAGTGTATCACCTCTGACACCGGAACTCCGACTACCAAACTTCCTCCTAAAGAACTCTGAAGGGTTGAGAATTTTGGGTTTGGTTGTATTAAAGGTTTATCAAAGAATGAATCTCACCATTAATGAAGAAGACAAAAAGATAATAAGTCTTCAATGGTGGATTCAAGAAAGGTTGAAAGTTTTGAGAGATTATGACTCAAGGAAAATGTGTTTCAACAATTGGGGATGTCGGCTACATGTTCTATTTATAGGAAAGGTGAAAAGCTAGGGTTTTTCAAAGTGAAAAGGCACAAAAATGCGTTCAGATGCGACTGGCGTTCGAACATTTACTCGAACGCTGCTCGAACGCGCGCCTACTGGAAAGACTCGTTCGAACGCCACTCGAACGCACCATAAACGGATGCTCTCTGGAATGTCTTCGTTCGAACGCACCAAGAACATGACTCGAACGTTTGCTCTCTGGAATGATCATGTTCAAACCCAACAACAAACGCGAAACAAACGCCTCACGTTCGAACCAAACAACGAACGCAGCACTAACGCCAATGTTTGAACGCTGCAACAAATGCACCACGAACACATGTTTGATGCACAGCAGCCAAAAACCAATCCAGTTGTACTAAGATCTTCATGATAAATTACAACTCAAATGAACTTGTTTTGTCACGGGCATTGCCAATAAAAATGGAACGAACAATCTCCCTATTTGGCATTCTGTGACAAAACATTACCTAATACAAAAACTACGGTAATAGACCCAAAAAGAAAATAGCCAACTGTCAACCATCAAAACAATGACTTATTACATTATGACTCGATCTAATACCTAACCAAGTAGTTTTAAAATCAAAGCCACCTCAGCAACAAACCTGCTTACCTGAAACATCGACAAACAACAATATACCGTGAAAAGCATTGGGATTATCAAGTACAACTTAAAACAGGTATGAAACTCATGTATGTACAGGTAGATATCATACTCCCCCTTAATCTAAACTCCCCTTAAAACAGAGATATCAAATGGATATGTTACGGTACTACTCCCTCTTAGTCTACTCTCCCCATTTTTGTCACGAAATAATAAAGGATGAAGGAAACAGGAAAAACAACAGGAGATAACTCATGCAAGAGTATAAACAAACAAAATTTATTCCCCCTCACTAACAGGTCCACAAAGTTAGTTTAAAAACAAACGGGAAGTAAACACTCATATATATGCAAAACAAATGGTATGCAATGACAAAGAGCACACACAAGCACACAATAAGATAAACAAAAAAACTGACTATAACAGCACTTCAAGCAAATACAATGATACCCAGTCAGTATTCAGTTGTTTATGACATGAAATAATATGCATCATTTTAAATTTGGCTAAATACAACATGCATATGACATAAACACCAAATCATAAACAAGCACTTGCGTGATAAAAATTGGTGCACAACGAATCAAGGCTTAAGACCTTATTTTATGAGCTAGACACAACCAAAGAAATCCATCTCTTAACAAACCAAGTCCACAAAAATAGGTGTTCAAACCCAGCACCACTAGGACCTGAAGTTAAGCAACATTGGTTGCATGCTATGTTATTTTCCCCATAAATATCATGAACTCATAAATAAATACTCTTACGAGTGAAGGGTTTTTGCCATTATCTTTTTAATTTGGCCCATTGGCTCTTTTGCACTTGAGTCTCAGGTACATTTTTTTTTATTTCATTTTGATTTTACAAGGGGATAGCAAGGTCATCTAGTCAAAGGTCACACTATTTAGTGAACAAAGTATGATAGAAATTAGATTGCTAGTCCAAAAACTCATACATGCGACCAAGCCTTGACATAATAAAATCGTGTATGTGAGGTGCAAGCACAAGATATACCAAGAGTTTTTATCACACACACAAATGCATATAGAGCATCAAGAAAAATAAAAGCATATTATACATGCATAACCATACATCATACATACCAGGATCACATGCACATGCTTTTCATGCTCTAACAAGCCACAGAAAAAATATTTTTGGTCTTTTTCATTTTATATTTTTTTTTTGTATTTTTCAGATTTAACACACAAAAAAATGTAAAGAAACAATATGGCTTGTCAATATCCAATGGTACGTGGAGTTGTATCATGAGTACAGATCATACTACCGTCTATTCAAAATCGGCTATGAAATTTATGTCCTAGTTTCCATCATATATACCAAGGAATATATAAAAAAAATAAATACACATACCCATATGTAGTGAAATGAAACTAAACGTGAAAAAACATAAAACACACACACATACAAAGGGAAAATAAATGCAACTTCTAGGAGGAGTTACACCGAAGTGCACTCTCATCATGCTTGTCAGGATCAAAGCATTCATAAGTATAAGGGAAGACATCTTGCTTCCTCACCCAAACCTTTCTAGGAACCTATTCCACATGAGTATTCCCAGTCAACAAAGCAAGTTTCTCACTAAGGGATTGCGTCAGATTCGTTAGTGCAGAAACTTGAGAAACTAGATTTGAAGTAGAAAATCTAGGTGACACATTCTTAGGCCTCTTCTTTTATTTGTGCAACAAAAAGCACTTAGGCCTAATGTGTCTAGCCTTGCTATAGTGATGGTAAAAAAGGCACAAACCTCGGATGAGAGCGAGGTTTACCCACAACACCTCTATATCGAGGTTGGGTCACAGTACGAGGAACAAAAGGAGGAATAACATGACTGCACTCAACAGGCTTCTTGCCTAAGTCATGTTTAGGAGGGTTAGGCACTGTTCTAGACGATGATGCCTTATTGAAATTAGGCTCAACACTAATTCCTATCATGCGATCTAGTTTCTTATTCCCACTGGAAAATGCAGACAATTTTCAAGTTCGGCCTCTAAAGTGTGGACCATATCAACTAAGCCTCTATTTCTCTCCTCCAGGTCATCAACCATCAAGAGGCTCTGGTAAAATTTGGTTTGAGCTTCATTATTTTGTAGCTCTACTTCCTTCAGCCTCTTATTAACCTTAATATTAGTCTTCTTAATAGTTAAAATCTCATTAAAGAGTTCAGGATAAGCTACCTGAAGACTATCCTCATCTACAGACTCATCGAGAGAGACTTCTGAATCAGCATCATTAATATTTTTCTCTCTATCGTCAGACACACTAGCATTAAAGGCAATAAAATTGCTCTTATTCTTAGGAGACTCATCAGAAGTATGCTCACCTTCTGAATCACTAAGAGAGGCTACAATGGCTTTCTTTCCTTTAGCCCTAAGGTATGTAGGGCACTCAGATCTAATGTGCCCATATCCTTCACATTCATGGCACTATATACTACGGGGTCTACTACCCATATCCTATCTAGACTCACTCCTGCTATGTCTACTCTCTCTAGGCCTATACTCAATATCCATGTCACTGCTATGGCCACTCTTCTTCAGTTTAAAAAATTTCCTAAATTTATTTGCAAACAAGGCCAAATCATGATTCGTGAGGGTATCCTCATCACTAGATGTACCATGAACAACTTCATTCGCGATCTTTATTGCTAGATTTTTGAGCTTTTGATACCCAGGAAGTTTTTTCTCATAAACCTGTAGTTTTACTACGAGGTTATCTAATTTAAGCTGATCGAGGTCATTGCTTTACTCGATGGTGGTAATCTTCGGTAGGAACTTCTCAGGGAGGGATCTACGGAATTTCCTAACTATCCTACTAGTAGGGATAATCTTACCTAGGTTAAAGCTAGAGTTAACGACATTGTTAATCTCAGCATAGAACTCATTAAATGTCCCATCATCTTTCATATGGGCGATCTCAAACCTAGTGGATAAATCATTGAGTCTATTATTTTTAACAGACAGTGTGCCCTCATGCACAGTCTGCAGGATGTCCCAAGTATCATTGGCTACCTCACACATTGAGATTCTCCTAAACTCAGCAGAACACACAGCACCATGTATGGCATTAATTGCCTTGCTGTTTCCATTGCTAGCATCAAATTCGTCCTTAGTCCAGGTCAGTTTATCTTTAGGAGAAGAGACCCCATCAACTATAACAACGAGAGGTTTCCACACATACTCAACTGTCATCCAGACCCTCTCATCTAAGGACTTAAGGAACGCTCTCATACGAACCTTCAAATATAAATATTATGTGCCATAAAAAAATGGTGGACAATTTAAAGGTTGACTATGTTCCATAACTAACGGGTAAAGGACCGAGTTCAGGCTCTGATGCCAATTGAAAATTCGCGATTAGCCTAAGGTTCTGACCCTATGCGAAATTACAAACAATAAACAGGAAAATTCCTGATTACTGTTACTATGGATTCTCAACAGGCAACCATAATAACCAACAATAAAACCACAACGCAGAATATTAAAAGCAAATAAAATATTATGCAAAAATTAAATCAATCACACAAAATCAACTCAATAATTTTGGTGATGAAGTGGAAAACTTGTGTGAGTAAAAAATCACTCTGAGTATATCGGCTACCAGCCCAATCCACTATAAAGAGAAAAACTTACAGCGATGGTCAATACCTATGGTGGCAACTCCATCGACTCAATTACCTCAATACTGTAAAAACTCAAGGCAACTCCTCAAGCCCACGACCAACGGTTTTCTTCAGAACCCCTGAAGTCTCTGAGTAGATTGTATCACCTCTAACACCGGAACTCCGACTACCAAACTTCCTCCTAAAGAACTCTGAAGGGTTGGGAATTTTGGGTTCGGTTGTATTGAAGGTTTATCAAAGAATGAATCTCACCATTAATGAAGAAGACAATAAGATAAGAAATCTTCAATGGTGGATTCAAGAAAGGTTGAAAGCTTTGAGAGATTTTGGCTCAAAGAAAATGTGTTTCAACAATTGGGGATGGCGACTACATGTTCTATTTATAGGTAGGGTGAAAGCTAGGGTTTTTCAAAGTGAAAATGCATAAAAACGCGTTCAGATGCGACTGGCGTTCGAACGCTGACTCGAATGCGTGCCTACTGGAAAGACTAGTTCAAACGCCACTCGAACCCACCACGAACGGATGCTCTCTGGAATGTCCCTGTTCGAACGCACCAAGAACGTGACTCGAATGTTTGCTCTCTGGAATGATCTCGTTCGAACCCAAAAACAAACGCGAAACAAACGCCTCACGTTCGAACCAAACAACGAACGCAGCACTAACGCCAATATTCGAACGCTACAACAAACGCACCACGAACACATGTTTGATGCACAGCAGTCAAAAATCAGTCCAATTGCACCAAGATCTTCATGATAAATTACAACTCAATTGAACTTGTTTTGTCACGTGCATTGCTAATAAAAATGGAACTAACAAAATTGACAGACATAGATTTGATACCTAGTGATGGATTTCAATGGTAGAAATGGATAAATATATATATATATATATATATATATTACCCTATGTAATATTCCCTTGTAAAACATGTTTAATTTAATGGCTGATGCCCTTTGACTGTTCTTTCGTTTATTTAAATAATTATATACTTCAATAAGAATCTTTCCTGATATTTTTTTCAATTCTCATTATTATGTTCGTTTTAGCCATGAACATCTCCCATATTCTATAAGAATTTCTTAAGAATTAAGCCATATACATTCCCTTCTTTCTCACAAAAGTGATCTCTTATATAAAAGTAACCCACATTACTCTGCTTGAAATCCCAATACATAAGTATCATTAAAACCTTTACTTAATCTATTTCCCTACTTGCATCGATGTATCATTTCATCATATGAATGGACCGAAGGGAAATCCCACATCGATCTAACTAGGTCTTATTTTTAGATTGTCCATTTGAAATTATATCTTGAGATCTCCAATCATCTAGGTTGGATTTTCATTATATCGACCTTTTTCATGGGCTTTGGTCTCATTTTCCTTGAAAATTTTTCCATTAACTCTCTATTACTTCTTTGGTTAGGATCCATAGTATTATCTTTTGACATCACAGAATCGGTGCAAGTGTATTTGAACAGATTCTGGTTTTTTATTTATAACATGAGTTTTAGGCCTCCGATCGATAAACCGTAAAATTATATCGAAACTAAACTCATTTAATATTAATCTATTAAAAATTTAAAATTTTTCGATTAATGATGAAATTATAGGAAATCTCGAAACTGGCTGCCCTGCATGTAAACAGATTTTGTCCGCAACTAACAGGGTAGTAATTAGTTATAACTTGAGTTTCAGTATCGAAACTGAGATCCATAAAAATCCACATAAACTAGACATAGAGGACCATGTGTTAGGAAATAACTCCCAAGAACCCTTCGTTATGTTCAAGATCAAACCCTAGGCCAACTGATTTCTCTCTTGTCGATTCAAGAAGAGGTTTCTTTCTTTCCTGCAAGTTAACAAAACCCAGGCTAACAAAATATCACACGCACACACAGCCAGCAAATTACAGAAGCTTTAGTAACAGGAAGATGATTGAAAGATTGAGAAAACAAAGGACGCACTACTTGAAGAATGCAGAAGCTTCTTGCTTCTTTCTTTATTATGGATTTAAAGAATACAAAAGATTGCTCCTCACTACAGGCTATTACTTCTGATTTTATACTCATTAGCTAGGCCTTATCATAGACTTAGACACAGACAACAGAAACTCATCAAGCCTACAAATGGTCAATCACGGTCAAACAAACAATAAAGGATAGATTTGTAATCAACCACCAACAAACTCCACCTTGATTCCAAATCCCTACAAGAATCAGCTTCTTCTTTCTTCATTAACACACCCAGCTTTGAGCTTCTTCACATCCACACTCCCAATGCTTGCACAAAGGTCCAGAAACCTTGTAACAGGTAGAGGCTTTGTGAGGGTGTCAGCTGGATTCAACTCAGTCTTCACCTTTTGTAGCTTTATCAACCCTTTAGCCACTTCATCCCTTATGAAATGAAGCCTCACATCAATGTGCTTAGTTCTCTCATGATGCTTGGGATCTTTGGCCAAATCTAAAGCACTTTGGCTATCACACCAGACAGTGACCTGACTCTGTTCTACCCCAAGCTCATTGACAAGTCCCTTTAGCCAAAGAGCTTCTTTGACTGACTCTGTGATGGCCATATATTCTGCCTCCGTAGTTGATAAGGCAACTACATGTTGCAGAGAAGCCTTCCAGCTGATGGCACTGCCAAACAAAGTAAACACATATCCTGTAAGAGACCTTCTTTTATCCAGATCACCTGCATAATCAGAGTCTACAAAGCCAACCAAAGTCTCCATATCACCTGAGAACCTTTTGTAAACCAGTCCTCTATTTACAGAACCCTTGAAGTATCTCAGCAGCCACTTCACAGCTTCCCAGTGTTTTCTTCCAGGATCTGCCATGAACCTGCTTACTAAGCTCATTGCATAAGCCACATCTGGTCTGGAACAAACCATAGCATACATTGTACTCCCCACAGCACTTGCATATGGAACATTCACCATGTAAGCTTTGTCTGCATCTTCCTTAGGGGACTGTTCTGTTGACAGTTTGAAATGTGCAGCTATAGGTGTAGAGACTGGCTTCTGCTTGTCCAGATTGTATCTCTTTAAGAACTTTTCAACATAATGTTCTTGAGTCAAGTAGATAGCTCCCAATCTCCTGTCTCTAACCAGCTCCATACCCAAAATCTTCTTAGCTGCTCCCAGGTCTTTCATTTCAAACTCAGAACTTAACAAAGCCTTTAGCTTCTTGATTTCTTCTATACTTCTACACGCAATTAGCATGTCATCAACATACAACAGTAAGTAGATCCACACATCATCTCCAAGTTTCTTGTAGTATACACAGGCATCAAACTTGCTTCTGTTGTACTTGACCCTTGCCATGAACTCATCAAATCTCCTATACCACTGCCTTGGAGACTGTTTGAGTCCATAAAGGGATTTTTGTAACGAACACACTTGTTCACCTTGGTTCACTTCATATCCCTCAGGCTGTTCCATTAGGATGTCTTCATCCAGCTCTCCATGTAAGAAGGCAGTCTTAACATCCATTTGCTCCAATTCCAGATCATAGGCTGCCACAAGAGCTATCAATACCCTGATGGAAGTGTGTTTCACCACAGGAGAGAACACTTCCTGATAATCAATGCCCTCTTGCTGTGTGAACCCTCTTGCTACTAATCTAGCCTTGAACCTCCATGGTTCTGCCTTATCAGTCCCTTCCTTCAACTTATAGATCCATTTGCAGCCTACAACCCTTCTACCTTTTGGTCTTGGAACTAGCCTCCAGGTCTTATTTTTCATTAGTGAATCCATTTCTTCCTTCATAGCTTGAACCCACTGAATCTTATTCTGACTGTGTATAGCTTCCTTGTAGTTCTTTGGTTCATCCAAAAACTCTTCAGCAACAGACAAGGCATATGCTATTAGATCAGCATATCCAAATCTGGTTGGGGGTCTGATTGCTCTCCTCTTTCTATCTCTGACCAACTGATAATCTTCATCTTCTTCTGACTCAGATACTGTTTGCTCAGTGTCTAATGTGGCTGTCTCAGGTTGTATTTCAGGCTGTGCTACCTGAGGTTCTGATTGCATCTTCAGCAGCTCCACCTCAACATTTGCATCACCTGATTCTTCTGAGACTAAGGACTTTTCTGCGTCTCCTTTATCTTTCAACACAGCCCCTTCATTGAATACAACATCCCTGCTAATCACACATTTAGGTGGCTTAAGATCTGTAACCCATATTTTGTACCCTTTAACTCCATCTGGATAACCCAAAAACACCCCTTTAAGAGCCCTTGGTTCTAGTTTTCCCTGCTTAACATGGATATAAGCAGGGCAACCAAAGACCTTTAAATTTGAATAATCAGCAGGCCTTCCTGACCATCTTTCCTCTGGTGTTAATGCATCAATGGCTGCTGAGGGGCTTCTGTTGATTATATAGCAGGCTGTAACTACTGCCTCTGCCCAGAACTTCTTAGGAAGTTTGGAGTGAGTCAACATACATCTTACTTTGTCCAGGAGAGTCCTATTCATCCTCTCAGCAAGGCCATTTTGTTGAGGTGTATACCTCACAGTCTTGTGCCTTGCCACTCCACTGATTTTGCACAGTTCATCAAAGTCTTCATTGCAAAACTCTAGACCATTATCAGTTCTTAATCTTTTCACTTTCTTTTCAGTTTGATTTTCTACCAAAGTCTTCCAAACCTTGAAAGCCTCAAAAGCTTGATTCTTACTCTTCAACACAAACACCCAAAGCTTCCTTGAATAGTCATCTATTATAGAGATGAAATACCTAGCTCCACTCAGTGATGGGGTCTGTGCAGGTCCCCAAAGATCTGAGTGAATATAGTCTAAGGTGTCTTTTGTTCTCTGCAATCCAGTCCCAAACTTAACCCTTGTGGACTTCCCAAGGACACAGTCTTCACAAAACTCCAGTGATTCCAGCTTATCTTCTTTAATTAATCCCTGCTTCCACAGTTCCCTCAGACCTTTTTCACTTATATGAGCTAACCTCAGATGCCACAACCTAGTCTTGTCTAGAATTGACCCTTCTGATATACTCACATCCCCAACAACTGACTCCCCTTGCAAGGCATACAAACCATTCTGCCTAGTACCTTTCATCACTACCATAGATTCTCTTAACACCCTCATGACTCCATCTTTAGCCACTATAGTGTATCCAGATTCATCTAACATACCCAGAGATACCAAGTTCCTTTTTAAATCAGGAACATGTCTTACACTTGTTAGTTCTGTCACTGTACCATTATACATTTTAATCTTAACAGATCCTATGCCTGTCACCTTGCAGGCATTGTTATTTCCCATCAAGACTTTTCCACCATCAATACATTTGTAAGAACTAAACAATTCTATAACAGGGCACATATGAAAGGAACAACCAGAATCTAATATCCACTGACCTTCCATTTTGTTGTTGGTTACAATCAACAGGTCAGCAGATTCATATCCACCATCTGAGTCTGCATCTGCTACAGCAGCATCCCCTTTCGAATCGTTCTCCACCTTAGTCTTGCCTTTGTTCTTCTTAAGGTCAGGGCAATCTCTCTTGAAATGTCCCTCTTTATGACATTGGAAACATTTCAAAACAAGATTCTTGTTTCTTGACTTAGACCTTCCCATCTTTCCCTTCTTATTTCTACTTTCTGTTCTTCCCCTTACAGTCAGTCCTTCACCAACATCTTTATCCAGGGCTTCATTCCTCTTCTTCAAATCTTTTGATTTCAGGGATGACTTAACATCTCTCATGGACAATGTCTCTCTGCCATACAGCAAAGTATCAACAAAATGCTCATAGGAACCTGGTAAGGAACTCAGCAGTATGATTGCTTGATCCTCATCACTGATCTTTACATCAATATTTTCCAAGTCTAGCATTATCTTATTGAATTCATCCAAGTGATCGTTAATTGAGCCCCCTTCCTGCATGGACAAGGTATACAGCCTTTTCTTGATATAGAGTCTATTGGCTAAAGACTTCTTCATATATAGTTCCTCCAACTTCTTCCACAAGCCTAATGCTGTCTTTTCATGAGATACCTCCCTCAAGACTCCATCTCCAAGACTCAAGATGATCGCACTATGAGCTCGCTTAAGGATATCTTTAAGTTTTGCAGCATCACTTGTCCCTGCAACTACTTCCTTTGGGTCATCTTCAATTGCGGCCTCAAGCCCTTGATGAACAAGAATAGCCCTCATCTTGAGCCTCCACAGATTGAAGTCATTTTCTCCATTAAACTTCACCACTTCAAGTTTATGTTGTGCCATTGTTTCTGATCTGATCTTGGATTGAAGCTCTGATACCAATTTGTTAGGAAATAACTCCCAAGAACCCTTCTTTATGTTCAAGATCAAACCCTAGGCCAACTGATTTCTCTCTTGTGGATTCAAGAAGAGGTTGCTTTCTTTCCTGCAAGTTAACAAAACCCAGGCTAACAAAATATCACACGCACACACAGCCAGCAAATTACAGAAGCTTTAGTAACAGGAAGATGATTGAAAGATTGAGAAAACAAAGGACGCACTACTTGAAGAATGCAGAAGCTTCTTGCTTCTTTCTTTATTAGGGATTTAAAGAATACAAAAGATTGCTCCTCACTACAGGCTATTACTTCTGATTTTATACTCATTAGCTAGGCCTTATCATAGACTTAGACACAGACAACAGAAACTCACCAAGCCTACAAATGGTCAATCACGGTCAAACAAACAATAAAGGATAGATTTGTAATCAACCACCAACACCATGCTATAAAAATTTCATCACATGTTATATCTTCAATGAAGCGCTGTAAATTTTCAAATTTGGTTGTTGTGCAGTGAATTTCTTTGCCTTATAGTAGATTTTGAATTTTGAGATCTTAACTTGTGTAACCTTAAATTAAACTCTGTAAAATTCGTAGGATATCCAAGTATGTTAATTTTCCAGTGAGATTAAATTCTCATGCATAGCATATTTTATTATTTGTACGAAAAATATTTTGTCACTTATTCTAATGACTTTAATTGATTATAAATTGGTGTCAAGAGTCGCAACACCCGTCAACTGCATGAAGCATCTATGATCAGTCCTAATTCAGTGAGTGGAGTACTAGCTTTTCAGAAAAATTTATTTGATTGAATTATTATGTATCATTGCTTGCGAATTTACGGTTTATATGATTTAATTTTGAGATTTGATTGACTATCGATTTTATTATTTTGCCCCAAGTTCTACACTATTTGGTTCACGTTGGGTTTATAAAACAAAAAGATCTTAATGGAATTTTTTTGGATTTCAGAATGAGCTTAAGCAAGATATCAGTTTGAGATGAATTACATTTTTTATGAGATTAATGAGTTTGCTTAGAAATTCGAATAAGTGTAAGCTGAATATAATTTTGATGAGATTGATATTTGAAAATGATTTTTGAGATTTAAATTGATTTGATAATCATGCCTTATATATTTGTTTTTGGAATTGACGGTCAAGGGATAACGATACGTAACGCCCATGGATCCTAGTTTCAGTGACATAAGGGACATTGAGACTTAACACCCCATGGCACTAGCCACTAGTTACCTTCCAGATTCAGTATCTTGGGGGACAACGATACGTAATGCCACAATGCATTAGCTGTTTATTGAGGGTTTTTTTTTTTTTTTTTTTTTTTTTTTTTAAGGTTTGATGATCTATTGATTTTAAAGATTTTGAGATACTGATTGAGACTTAGATTTCCAGAAAAGAATGATTTTATTTAGTCAATATTGTTATAAATTTGTGATCATTATTTTGTTTCTTTTTAGCTCCATTCATTGGGTTTTTTAGAACTCACCCCCACTCCATAGGTTTTACAGCTAGTAGTATTTAGTTAGCCATTGTGATATGATATGGAGAATATTGGAGATATGGATTAAGGTGAGGAGGTGTCACTGCAGTCAATACTGTCGGTCTATCATGCACAATCATACATTCTTATAGAGTGTAGTTGATGTTATTTTGTTTTTACATTTGATTGAGTATAGTTGTGACTTGGAATAATATTATATTAATATATTTAATATAATATATTTCTGATATGGTGCCTAAGCTTGTTAATTTGCATGAGTTCAGTTAACATTATTTTGCCACGATTAATAAAGTTTGTAAATGATAGAGTGTCTTGCCAGAACATCTCTGGACTAGGGATGTTATAAATACACAAATTTATTGATATTCTCTAGTTTGACATATGCCCGCAGTTCCACTGCTAACCACGTTGAAGGATTTCTTGTTGGGGTAGACGCAGCAGAAGCCCGCGGTGGAAGGCGAAAAATGTATTTAAACATTTTAAAATTTTCCGAGCGAATTATAAATATCAAATATTTTTAATTCACCCAAATAAATTTAAATATATTATTTATTAACATTTAATAACATAATATATATTTTGTTACACGATGAATTATTTTACGAAATTTTATTCGACAAATAATATGTGACCAACAGCTTGTTGGGGTTGGTGCTCAGAGCGCCAATTCCCGGTTGTATTTCTGTTAAATACTTCTGTAAAACATTATTATTATGAATAATATATGCAGTTTCTATAATATAATCTATCTTTCTATATGGTAAAGACGTAATGACCCTAGAATGATTAGTCATGATACAGTTGCAAAAGCGTCGCAACGGACATTGAGAAGTATCATGACGTTGTCATTCTCAGACAGTTCCTGGTCAAGGTTTACACTACTTGGTCAGTATAGTAAACCCGTTGAGACCGGTACATGTCGTATACTGGAATAAATGATTCCAATGGTTTCTCAATGAACCATTAGTCTTGGAGACTGGTATAGACGTGTAGGTGTTTATAGCGGATAAACACTGAACGACTCACCGAAGATTCTTAATGGATGGTACACCAGCGTCAATAAGAATCTTCTTGGGTTGAGTAGCACTTGTGATTCTTAGACTTGAGATGCCATTGTGGGCACATGAGACATCTTCTACGCTTAGACGGCAGTCACGTCACCGATCTATTTAGATCAGACCTCCGCCTGTTCGTTGGGTGTAGATAGATCCTCAGGGTGTCCTATGTGTATCAAGATAGGATCCGTCAGTTCTGTGTATCAGAGCATAGGTAGTCCATATGATTAGCAATCAGATAAAACCATGGGCCCGTGGTAAAGTTTAGAAGCTAGTTCTAAACATTCTTTTTGAGAATGCTAATAGAATAGTCGACTGGATAATCCCGATAGAGATTTGGCGTTTACATCTATATATCTGGGATTTATCCGGATACCTGTGACGGAGGAATTATACATTTTCCATGACCTCGACCTGTATGGTTCAGCGAGATTATCTGTGATCGTCATAATCTACGGGTGGATAGATTATGGACACGAAATTAGATTTCGTGACGAATATACCTGAATCTAGAGAGTCTCAATAATGAAACATACTCGTAGAGCACTAGAGCAACATTAATAAATAATATTGATTATTTATAAAGTCGTTTAAAGGTTAAACGCAAGATACATGCTAAAGGGACCCGATAGTTATTTGCTTAATTATTGTGTATTTACATTTAATACTTGATTAATTTAAATACACATTAATTAATAGTCAAATTGAGATATTTGACTTATATCCTAAATGCATATATGTTTTTAATATTTAATGTAAATATTATACATATATTAATATATTTGTATTTAATTAATTAATTAATTAATTATTTAATTGTTAAATGATTAAATTAATTAAAATATAAATACCTTAACTTTGGATATTTGTTTAGAAATGATTAAGTTGCCTTTGTTGACTTTATATAAATATCATTAAAGTGTTATTAGATATTTATGCAAGTTGATTTAATGAAATTACAAATGAAATTGAAATTTATATTTTGTATTTGTTTAGCCAAATTCGGCCAAGGCATAATTTGCCCTAATATAAATTTTTCATTTCATTTCATTGGATAACCTAATACACTTTACAAGAAACACCATTAAAGAAAACAAAGAAAGCAATTGAAGAAGAAAAGAAAAACTCAAAGAAAAGCTTGGATTTTGTAAGTTTTCAAAACTTATATTAGAAATGAATTTGTCCTTAGGATCTAGGCAACAGTTCTTAATTCTTGATTGTATTAGAAATAATTTGTTCCTTAGGTTAGGCTCTGTGATGCTTAAGTTCTTTTTTCTTATTTTTTGTGGAAATTGGTTGGAAATTTGGTGAAGTGTTGAGCATGTGTGATGAAGAAAGCTTGTAACTTTGTAGTTAAAACATTCTTTTAAGGTTTTGGAAACCATGTTGCTAATCTAGAGTTATTGACCCACTCTTAAATGACCTAGATTTGATCTTGAGTTGTTTCATTGTGTTGAGACTTGGATTGGATGTAAGAATGATGATTGAAGTAATTGTAATTGATTAATGTATTTGGTCTAATTTGTCCAATTTGTGGAAATTGAAAAATTAGGGTTCATGACCAATTCCAAATTTGGGGATTTTCATATATGTTGTGTATTTGTGTGTGTATATGATGCATACAAAGTTTCATGTTGATTGGATTTCATTTGGATTGTGTCTTGAAGCATGAAAATGCAAAATGCACAAATTGGAGCCTAAATGAGGCTCTCGGCCAAGGACTTGATATTTGGGGATTTTGGTTGCTTTGGTGTTTTGATGTTTTGAACATCATAAGTTCATCTTGGAAATGATTTAGAATCATTCAAAATTGATTTGATCGATTTCGGACTAAAATGGACAAAAATACAAAGCAAGGGTATTTCGGTAAATTCACCTAAAAATGTTTTTTGAATTTATTTTCATAATTTGATTATTGGAATGTTAAATAAATATGTTTATTTAATTAATCCGAGAAAAATTTTTTGAAATCTGAAAATCGGATTTTCACCGCTTCCGCTGTTTTACCGGATCCGCCCCCCTAAAAACCCCTACAAAATGGTATCAGAGCGAGTCTGATTCTAGGCCACCTAATATGATTAGCCTTCATTGAATCAATGTTTAATCATGTTTTCTTGACTTTATGCATGCTTATTAGGATCTAAATTGGTTAGATTTAGGGTGTATGACACTTAGCGGAAAATCCCTAATTAATAAGGTTTGAATGTAATTATGTATTTGATGCATATTATATGGTCCGTCTTGTCAATACGATTTATGAATACTTCTTTGTGACTACATCTGAGACCGTGCCTCTGCTGTGAGGATGTAGCCGATAAAGATTTATTTATACCGGATGATGTATATCAGATACTAGGTAAATTCAAGTAAAAGCGGAATTCTGAACGTGCCCTAGCTGTCAGGATTACGTAAGTAACTTGAGTTTATCATTGACGAGTTTAACCTTGGTACGTCTCCTTGTGGGCCTGCCTTCGTAGCGACAACGAGAAACGGCCAGGACCGGATACTTAGGAGTCATTAGTGAATGATTGACAAATAAGTTGTCTACCTGATGAATATACGTAGGAGAGACCGTGCCTCTGCTATGAGCCGAAATATATTCATGGGATCCACTTTTCACTATTAGTATTTAATTTAATTATTAAATATTTGTATTCTGTTTTGGGATTACAGTATGCATTGCATGATTTAGTGGGAGGGGCATATTAGATTAAAAATCCATGATCTAGTTTATGCTTTTGATATTATATGAAACTGCTTTATTTCTGTTAACCATTTTTTCGTGATTTATATGACATATTGGCGATGGCGGCACAATCCATAAATCAGTTTGCGCGTATGCTTGATGCGAACAAACTGAAAGGCGCTGAGAACTTTGCAGACTGGGAATTGGATTTGAGGATTGTCCTCGATTCCGAAAAGCTGGGTTATGTTCTTGAGGGTCTGTTGCCCCTTGCAGTGGGTGAGGATGCTTCGGAGGAGGAACGCCAAGTTTTTGAAACTTGGAAGGATGATGATTTAAGGGTTAAATCATACATCCTTAGTTCACTGTCTCCGAAACTCAAGCAACAGTATTATGGTATGCTAGATTCATATAGTATGATGACGCGATTGAGACAATCGTTTGAGAACCAGGAACAAATGATTGTTCACAAAGTCGCCATGGAACTGTTCCATGCGCGTCTGGATGAGAGGCAGAGTGTCAGCCCACATGTTCTTCAGATGATCGATTTGATCGATCAATTGAGGCAACATAATCTCATCTTGAATGACATTCTCGGTAGGACTGTCATTCTTGGTTCACTGCCAGCTTCATTTCGCCAGTTCGTGATGTACTTCAACATGCACGGGACTGTCTGTACCTACCAGGAGCTACATAGGATGTTTCTCACGGAAGAAGAAGAAGACCTTAAGAAGGGAGTACCGACTCGCCCTCCTAGAACTACTTCTCTTTCGGCTTCTTCCCAAGGATGGTCCAAGGAAAGAGAACAAAGGCAAGAAGGAGAAGAAGGCTTTTGGTCCTCAACACAGGCGAAGATTGCAAAGCCCAAAGGGCTTCTGAAGACAAATGCCACCACTGCGGTAAAGTTGGGCATTGGAAAGGAACTGTCCTGATTACATTGCTCAAGTGAGGAGAGACAGAGCTTCTACATCAGGTATTTTTATTTTTCCAGTTATTGATTTATATTTGGCTTGTGAAGCCGTTACATCAAGCTGGATTTTAGATTCTGCTTGTCCCATTCACATTTGCAATTCGTTTTGCAAGGTGTGAAAGGAAAGTAGGAAACTGAAGCCTGGAGAGATGCAGTTGCGGTTCGGGAGTGGAGACTCTTTGGATGCAGTTGCAGTGGGAGTATGCGAGATCTCATTACCGAATGGGACACTTTTGTTATATAACTGTCATTTTGTACCGGGATGTGCGCTAGTATTATATCACTTTTTGTATTAGATACAGAAGGCTTTTGTATTAATATTCAGAATAGTTCTTTGTATTATATGATAAAAATAATATTCAGATCCTTTGTTGTCCAAACCAGCATGGTCATTATACATTGCAAACTTCAAAAGAATATATTAAATACTGGAGTCAATAAACGTAGTTTTACCTGTAATTAATAATACTGAACTTTGGCAAATGAGACTTAGTCATTGGCGTTAAACGCCTTACCCAATTGGTTAGGAATGGTTTTATATCAGATCTTACCATTGAATCCTATCCAACTTGTGAATCCTGTATTCAGGGTAAGATGACCAAAGCCCCATTTTCTGGTGTTGGACACCGCGCCACTAACTTACTGGAACTCGTACATTCTGATGTATGTGGTCCACTAAGTCAAACTGGTCACAGTGGTTATTCGTACTTCGTTACCTTTACCGATGATTTATCACGGTACGGTTATGTGTATTTGATGCGACATAAATCGGAAACCTTTGAAAAGTTCAAGAGTTCTGAAATGAAGTAGAAAAACAAACTTGTAAATATATTAAATGCCTTCGATCAGATCGAGGCGGTGAATATATGAGTAGTGAGTTCATGGATTATATGAAGGAGAATGGGATTCTCGCTCAATATACTCCTCCAGGTACACCACAGCACAATGGTGTATCTGAAAGGAGAAATCAGACTTTATTGGATATGGTCCGATCGATGTTGAGTTTCACAGATTTGCCCTATTACTTATGGGGTTACTCTCTTTAACAGCCGCACATCTTTTGAATAAGATTCCTTCAAAGGCTGTTCCTATGACACCGTATCAGATATGGTTCGGTAGGAGACCAAATCTTAATATATTAAGGTTTGGGGTTGTCTTGCCTATGTCAGGGTGACTCAGCAAGCAAGATAAGCTTTCGCCTCGAGGGCAAAAGTTTAGGTTTGTTGGATATCATTCGAATACGAGGGGATACTCTTTCTATGATACCGAGCATCGAAATGTGTTCGTAGCTCGCTTCGCAAAATTTCTAGAAGTAGAATTTTTGTCAGAAGGTGGTAATCATAGACAGGTTGAGCTTGATGAAGTCCAACCTGAAAACAACGAACCAACGGAGGAACCTGAAGTTCAAGTAGATGAAGGACCTTCAACACACACACTCCGTAGGTCGGAAAGGGTATCTAGACCTCCTGAATGCTTGTATTTGTTACAAGAAAAGAGTCTGGATGTTCTCTTAGTTGAAGAGACTGATCCTTTCACCTATAGAGAATCGATGTTGGACATCGACTCCTGTGAAATGGCAAAGTGCCATGAAATCCGAGTTAGACTCAATGCATGAGAATCAAGTTGGGACTTGGTTCTGCTTCTCGAATGAATTGTTCCTATCGGTTGTAAATGGGTTTACAAGAGGAAGCGCGGGCCTGATGGTAAGGTTGAAACTTACAAGGCCCGACTGGTAGCAAAAGGTTACACGCAGCGACCTGGCGTCGACTACGATGAAACTTTTTCACGGTAGCAATGCTTAAGTCTATCCGGATTTTGCTTTCTATAGCTGCGTATCATGACTACGAGATTTGGCAAATGGATGTCAAAACGGCTTTTCTAAATGGATTTCTTGATGAAGAAATCTATATGGAACAGCCGGAAGGTTTCACGTCCAGTGAAACCTCGGGTATGGTATGTAAGCTTAAGAAGTCCATTTATGGACTTAAACAAGCTTCACGAAGTTGGAATCTTCGATTCGATGAGATTATTAGATCGTCTGGTTTTCTCAAGAATTCGGAAGAATCATGTGTGTATCAGAAGGCCAGTGGGAGCATGGTCGTATTTTTAGTCCTATATGTTGATGACATCCTAATCATTGGGAATGATTTAGGTATGTTGCAAAGCGTAAAAGCGTACCTCTATAAGAATTTCTCCATGAAGGACCTGGGAGAAGCTTCCTATGTTTTAAGGATAAAACTCTATAGAGATAGACAAAGGAGGCTGATTGGGTTATCCCAATCAACGTACGTAGATAAGATCTTGGAACGGTATAGTTTTGGTAACTGTAAGACAGCAAACATACCGTTCAGACATGGGATTCATCTTTCTAAGAAGATGTGTCCACAAACAGAAGATGAGAAGGTTAGAATGTCTAACCAACCTTATGCTTCCTGTTTGGGTAGCATAATGTATGTCATGTTATGTACGAGGCCTGATATCAGTTTCGCTGTTAGCGTAACTAGTCGATATCAGTCCAATCCAGGTAATGACCATTGGATGGCCATTAAAATACTAAAGTATCTTAAAGGTACTAAGGATAAGTTAATAGTTATGGAGGAAACGAACTGCAGGTTAATGGGTATACAGACTCCGATTTCCAATCGGATCCCGATGATAGAAAGTACATCTGGATTTGTCTTTACCCTTAACGGAGGTGCAGTTTGTTGGAAGAGTTCCAAACAGGGATCGACAGCTAATTCCACCACTGAGGCGGAATATATTGCAGCTTCTGAAGCCGCAAAAGAGCTGTGTGGATAAAGAACTTTATCACAGAATTAGGAGTTGTCCCAAGTATCGAGAATACGATTCCGTTATACTGTGATAATACTGGAGCCATTGTGCAAGCAAAGGAACCGAGGGGCATCAGAAGTCGAAACATGTGGAATGCAAGTACCACATCATTCGAGAGATCATGTCGCGAGGGGATATTGTCGTGTACAAGGTACCGAGTGAAGATAATGTAGCAGACCCGCTGATGAAGGCCATACCTCCGAAGTTGTTTGATAAACATGTGGAGTCGATGGGTAGTAGATACAATCGATATTGGCACTAGAGCAAGTGGGAGATTTGTTGTTGGGGGTGGTGCTCAGAGCGCCAATTCCGGTGTATTTCTGTTAAATACTTCTGTAAAACATTATTATTATGAATAATATATGCAGTTTCTATAATATAATCTATCTTTCTATATGGTAAAGACGTAATGACCCTAGAATGATTAGTCATGATACAGTTGCAAAAGCGTCGCAAGACATTGAGAAGTATCATGACGTTGTCATTCTCAGACAGTTCCTGGTCAAGGTTTACACTACTTGGTCAGTATAGTAAACCCGTTGAGACCGGTACATGTCGTATACTGGAATAAATGATTCCAATGGTTTCTCAATGAACCATTAGTCTTGGAGACTGGTATAGACGTGTAGGTGTTTATAGCGGATAAACACTGAACGACTCACCGAAGATTCTTAATGGATGGTACACCAGCGTCAATAAGAATCTTCTTGGGTTGAGTAGCACTTGTGATTCTTAGACTTGAGATGTCATTGTGGGCACATGAGACATCTTCTACGCTTAGACGACAGTCACGTCACCGATCTATTTAGATCAGACCTCCGCCTGTTCGTTGGGTGTAGAGATCCTCAGGGGTCCTATGTGTATCAAGATAGGATCCGTCAGTTCTGTGTATCAGAGCATAGGTAGTCCATATGATTAGCAATCAGATAAAACCATGGGCCCGTGGTAAAGTTTAGAAGCTAGTTCTAAACATTCTTTTTGAGAATGCTAATAGAATAGTCGACTGGATAATCCCGATAGAGATTTGGCGTTTACATCTATATATCTGGGATTTATCCGGATACCTGTGACGGAGGAATTATACATTTTCCATGACCTCGACCTGTATGGTTCAGCGAGATTATCTGTGATCGTCATAATCTACGGTGGATAGATTATGGACACGAAATTAGATTTCGTGACGATATACCTGAATCTAGAGAGTCTCAATAATGAAACATACTCGTAGAGCACTAGAGCAACATTAATAAATAATATTGATTATTTATAAAGTCGTTTAAAGGTTAACGCAAGATACATGCTAAAGGGACCCGATAGTCATTTGCTTAATTATTGTGTATTTACATTTAATACTTGATTAATTTAAATACACATTAATTAATAGTCAAATTGAGATATTTGACTTATATCCTAAATGCATATATGTTTTAATATTTAATGTAAATATTATACATATATTTAATATATTTGTATTTAATTAATTAATTAATTATTTAATTGTTAAATGGTTAAATTAATTAAAATAAAATACCTAACTTTGGATATTTGTTTAGAAATGATTAAGTTGCCTTTGTTGACTTTATATAAATATCATTAAAGTGTTATTAGATATTTATGTTGATTTAATGAAATTACAAATGAATTGAAAATTATATTTTTGTATTTGGTTTAGCCAAATTCGACCAAGGCATAATTTGCCCTAATATAAATTTTTTCATTTCATTTCATTTGGATAACCTAATACACTTTACAAGAAACACCATTAAAGAAAACAAAGAAAGCAAGTGAAGAAGAAAAGGAAAAACTCAAAGAAAAGCTTGGATTTTGTAAGTTTTTCAAACTTACTATTAGAAAGGAATTTGATCCTTAGGATCTAGGCAACATCTTGTGATGTTCTTAAGTTATTCTTTTCATTATTTCTTGTGTTTTTGATGATGGAAATTTGGTTGAAAGTGTTGAGCATGTGTGATGAAGAAAGCTTGTAACTATTGTAGTTATAACCATTCTTTTAAGGTTTTGGAACCATGTTGCTAATCTAGCGTTATTGACCCACTCTGAAATGACCTAGATTTGATCTTGAGTTGTTTCATTGTGTTGAGACTTGGATTGGATGTAGAATGATGATTGAAGTAATTGATTTAATGTATTTGGTCTAATTTGTCCAATTTGTGGAAATTGAAAAATTAGGGTTCATGACCAATTCCAAATTTGGGTATTTTCATATATGTTGTTATTTGTGTGTGTATATGATGCATACAAGTTTCATGTTGATTGGATTCATTTGAATGTGTCTTGAAGCATGAAATTCAAAATGCACAAATTGGAGCCTAAAGGAGGCTCTCGGCCAAGGACTTGATATTTGGGGATTTTGGTTGCTTTGGTGTTTTGATGTTTTGAACATCATAAGTTCATCTTGGAAATGATTTAGAATCATTCAAAATTGATTTGATCGATTTCGGACTAAAATGGACAAAAATACAAAGCAAGGGTATTTCGGTAAATTCACCTAAAAATGTTTTATTGAATTATTTTCATAATTTGATTATTGGAATGTAAATAAATATGTTTATTTAATAATCCGAGAAAAAGTTTTGAAATCTGAAAATCGGATTTTCACCACTTCCGCCGCGTTACGGATTCCGCCGCCCTAAAAACCCCTACACAGCCGAGCAGGGGAAATTCAGTCACTCGGGCAGTGTTCGGTCATCCCTGGGCTGCCCGAAACAATGCCCAGTTCGCTGTGTTCTTAGCCGGCACGCGTTGAGCCCGTTTCGACGCAAATTTCACCATTTTCTCATGTTTTCGCCCCTGAATAATTTCCAGAATTTATCCCCCACCCAATACACATCCAAAATCATCCAAACAACATACTTTTTCATGAAAAATATGCTAAGACTCAAAACCAGATCTGATCCAGAATTAATTTTTTTCGATTTTTCATGCCAAAATTCAATTTAATCACAAAATTACAAAGTTCCAAGAACAATTCTAGGCACACTTAGAGTGGTAACATCACTCTAGAATGACAATTTTAATTTGGAGATTAATTCACTAATTAATCTTAATACACATGCTAAATAAAGAAACTATTAAGGTTAAAAAACTATCAACACCAAGTTTTGTTTCAAACATATATATATCCAAGATTCATATGTATATTTAACATGTAATATATATCTTATACATATTTACATGCTTGAGAAACAAAATCTTAAGAAAATAGAAATTAGGAATTCTTGATTACCTTAATTCAAGCTCCAATTTCTTTAATTTTCTTCTCCTTGGTTTTGATCAATGTTAATAAACCCTAACAACCCCTCTTTTTATTTATTTTCTCAACACATGAGAAGTGCTAAAAAGCTTGCAAAATGAAAGCAAGTTTCATTTATATATTTTTTTAGCCCAATTTCGAAATTAAGCATAATTTTAGTCAAAAATAACAATTATTTTTGGCTCTAATTTTGACACCTAATTGATCTTATCCATATTGATAATTATCTTGATATTTTTGTTAATTAAAAAACATGTGTCAAAAACACATGGTTTAACAAATCAAAATTTGTCATTTAAATAAGAATATTCTAATAATATTCTTATCCAAAGAAATAAATAAATTAACTATGTATTTAATTTATTTATCTAATTAACAAAAAGACAAAATAAATACATAAAAATATTTTTCCATTTTATCATTATTAATTAATTAATAATAATAATAAAACAAGTGACAGATCCTTCAATAAATATTCGGAACTCGTTTCCGAATTATACCTCGGCCAAGGATTTCAAAGAATCACAAAATGGACACCTAAATCCTGTAAACGGGACTGACAGATCCTCTCTGGATATATCACAGGATATCGTGAGTATCAGTTCATACCCGACGAACAGACGGAGGTCTGATCTTAAAAGATCGTTGACGTGATTGTCATCAAAGTACGGAGGATATCTCACATATCCACAGTCGTATCACAAGTCAAATGAGCTAATATGCTATTCGACTTGTAAAGATTCCTATTGACGTTGGTGTACCATCTATTGGGAATCTTTGAATGAGTCGCTCAGTATTTATCCAATAAATACTTACGTGTCTATAAGTGTCTCTCAAGACTCATGTTTACTGAGACTAACCATTAGAACAATTCTAATATACAACATGTACCAGTATCACGGGTTTGCTAACCAACCTAGTATGTAAATCTTGACCAGAAACAGTTTAAGAATGAATCATATTGTGACATTTCTCAGTAACAATTGCGGCGCTTTTGTAATTATGTCACAATTATTCATTCTACTGTCATTTACTCCTTTACCATAAATAAGATTATGTTGATGAAAATTACTTAATTTTATTCATAATAAAATAAAATGTACATCGTATTTACAATAAATACACAAAATTTGGCACGTCGAGCACCAACTCCAATATTTTCTCCCATTTGCTCTAGTGCCAAATTTGATGGTATCTAATACCCATCGCCTCTACATGTCTATCATATAGTCTCGGAGGCAAGGACTTCGTAAGCGGGTCTGCTATGTTATCCTCTATAAATATCTTGCATATGGCAACACTCCTCTAACAATGATCTCACTAATAATGTGGTACTTTCGTTCCATATGTTTCGATTTCCTATGCGCTCTCGGTTCTTTTGCTTGTGCAACGGTACCACTGTTATCACAGAACAACGAGATTGAATCCTCGATGCTTGGGACAACTCCCAATTCAGTGATAAATTTTCTAATCCATACTGCTTCCTTTGCAGCATCTGATGCCGCAATATATTATGCCTCAGTGGTAGAATCAGTTGTTGATCTTTGTTTGGAACACTTCCAACTAACTGCAGCATTATTAAGAATAAATACAAAACCTGAGGTAGACTTTCTATCATCAGGATTTGACTGAAAGTCAAAATCTGTATATCCTCTTATCTCTAAATCATCTTCTCCATAAATAATAAACTTATCCTTAGTACCTTTTAAATACTTTAGGATATGTTTAACGGCCATCCAATGATCATTACCTGGATTTGACCGATATCTGCTAGTAACGCTTACTACATGACTAAAATCATGCCTCGTACATAACATGGCATACATGATGCTTCCTAAGCATGATGCATAAGGCTGACTAGACATTCTAGCCTTTTCATCTTCCATCTTAGGACATATCTTCTTCGAAAGATGAATGTCATGTCGAAAAGGTATATTAGCAACTTTACAATTGCTAAAGTTATACCTTTCTGGGATCTTATCTATGCACGGAGATTGGGATAACCCAATCAGCTTCATTTTTCTATCCCTATAGAGTTTTATACCAAGTATATAGGTATGCTTTAACACCCTGCATCATTCCAAGATCATTTCCAATGATCAGGATGTCTTCAACATAAAGCACTAAGAACATTATCATACTCCCACTAACCTTCTTATAAAAACAAGGTTCTTCTTCATTTTTTAGAAAACCAGACAATCAAATTACCTTATCAAAACAAATATTCCAACTCCGCGAAGCTTGTTTAAGTCCATAAATGGACTTCTTAAGCTTACATATCATGCCAGAATTTTGGCTGGAGACAAAACCCTCCGGCTGTTCCATATAGATTTCTTCATCAAGAAATCCATTAAGAAAATCCGTTTTGACATCCATTTGCCAAATATCATAATTATGGTAAGCAACGATAGCCAAAAAAATCCTAAGAGACTTTAACATCGATACTGGTGAAAAGGTTTCATCATAGTCCACACTTGGCTTTTGAGTGTAACCTTTAACAACCAGTCGGGCTCTGAAGGTTTCAACTTTTCTATCGGGCCCTTGTTTCCTTTTGTAAACTCATTTACAACCAACGAGAACAATTCCCTTAGGAAGCGGAACCAAGTCCCATACTTGATTTTGATGCATAGAGTCTATTTAGAAATTCATGGCTTCCTACCAATTAGCGGAATCAATGTCTAACATTACTGATCTGTAGGTATACGGATCAGTTTCCTTAACAATGAGTACATCGAGACTCTTGCCTTGTATCAAATACAAGTGCTCTGGAGGTCTCTATATCCTAGTAGACCTACGCAGAGTGGAACTACAAGGTTTTGCTTCTGTCTGAACTTGTGATTCATCTATTGGTCTGTCATCTATAGGTTGGACTTCATCAAGTTCAACTCTTCTATGATTACCACCTTCTGCCAAAAATTCTTCTTCAAGAAATTTGACAAAACGAGCTACGAATACATTTTGATACTCGGGTTCATAAAATTGATATCCTTTAGAATTCGAAGGATGTCCAACAAACCTAACTTTTCACCCTCGAGGTAAAAGTTTATCATGTTGCATCACCTCGACATATGCAGGACAGCCCCAAACTCTAATATAATTAAGGTTCGGTTTCCTACCAACTCATATCTTATATGGAGTAGTATGAACAGATTTATAGGGAACCCTATTCAACAGATGAGCAGCAGTAAGAATAGCATGCCCGACAAAAAGTAAGGTAGATCTGTAAAACTCAACATTGATCGAACCATATCCAATAAAGTCCAATTTCTCCTTTCAGATACTTCATTGTGATGTGGAGTACCCGGAGGAGTATACTGAGCGAGAATCCCATTCTCTTTAAGATACTCAGTAAATTCACTACTCATATATTCACTGTATCGATCTGATTGAAGGCATTTGATGAATTTATCTTTTTATTTTTCTAATTCGTTTCAAAATTCTTTGAACTTTTCAAAGGTTTCTGATTTATATTTCATCAAATAAACATAACCATACCGTGACAAATCATCGGTAAATGTTATGAAGTAAGAAAAACTACTATGAGTAGTGTGACTTATAGGACCACATACATCACTATGTACGAGCTCCAATAAGTTAGTGGCCCGATGTCCGACACCAGTAATTGGGGCTTTGGTCATTTTACTCTGATTACAAGATTCACAAGTTGGAAAATATTGTACGGTTAGATTCTCAATCAAATCATTCTTAACCAACTGGGTTAGGCGTCGTACACCTATATGACATAACCACATATGCCATAATTCAGTATCAGTTATTTCAGTTCTTTTACGTTTATTATCCCAATTTCATAAACATCTCTAATGGCATGCAAAATATAATGATCTTGCGAATTTGAACATTTGTGTGACAAAACATCAAGATATATAGATGATTCTTAATATGTACATAATATCCTTTTGTATCTAATACAAATAGGGATATAATATTAGCTACACAACTAGGTACAAAAATATAATATGTCAAAATGATGTTGCATCTGGATAGACGAATCTCGTATTTGCCAACGGCTGCTGCAGATAAAGAATCTCCATTCCCAAAATGCAGCTGCATCTCGCCTGGATTAAGCATCATACTGACCCTCAGCCCTTGCAACGAATTGCAGATGTGAGTCGAACTAGCAGAATCTAAAACCCATCCAGAACCAATGGCTTCACAAGCCAAAGAGATATCAATGATAGGGAAAATAAACATACCTGATGCGGCAGCTCTCTCCTGTCTGACGAAATTTATGTATTCTGGACAATTGCGTCTCCAATGTCCAATCTTGCCAAAGTGGTGGCACTTGTCCTCAGTGGCTTTATTTTTCTTTGACTTGCATGGCTTTTCAACCTTTCCTTTGGGAGGAACACCAAAACCAGTCTTCTTTGCCTTTTTCTTTTTCTTTTTCTTACCCGATCTCGTAGATTGAGAAGAATAAGAACTAGGCAAATAGGACTTTGAGATGAGTGTCGGCACACCCTTCTTGATGTCCTACTCTGCAGTCTGAAGCATCTTATGTAACTGACTGTAGGAACAACGAATATCATGCATGTTGAAGTTCATAATGGATTGGAAATACGCCGGTGGGAGTGAGCCAAGAATCAAATTCCTGCCCAAAGTCTCATTCAGCTGAAAGTCAAACTTTCGAAGCTGCTCCATGAGATCCATCATGTGCAGGGCATGTGGACTCACGAGCTTGCCATCAACCAAACGAGTGTGGAACAATTTCACAGAGATTCTTTACACCAGGGTCTGCTCCTGGTTTAAAAAAAGCTCCCTAAGCTGAGTTATAATGTTGTATAAGTCAGGCATATCAGCATATTGCCCCTTTAGATCGGAAGACATAGTACAGAGAATGAGTGACATGACTCTCAGATCATCATCTCTCCATTTCTGGAATATCTCCCTCTCTTCAGGTGTCGACTCCGGAGCAATATCCAAAGGTACTGGACTATCCAGCACATAACCCAACTTCTCGGACCTCAAGACAATCTTAAGATCCAATTCCCATTCACTAAAGTTTTCAGGACCAGTTAGTTTGTTCGCGTCCAAGACACGTGCAAACGGATTAAAGGAAGTAATAGTTGTCATCACAAACTTTACAAAAGAATCTGGAGTTAGCAAATAAAAGCAATTTCATCAATATCATAAAACATCCAACATATCATGGATTTTTAATATAAGGATGCTCTCCCACTATTTTACATAAATTGATAATCCCCAAATAAAAAATGAGAATTCAATAATTAAATTAAATTCTATAGCAGGAAGTAGACCTCACAAATATATTTAAACACACAGCTTTGGCACATTGTGTTCAAATATATTTGAAAGTAGGTAACAATTACCAATCACATCCAATGTGACTCTTTTAAATAGGTTTTGAACCGTTTCCGATCCTCACTGCTTTGGCATCTATTGGATGGGGTGTATTCAAGGAAATACTCATCAACATACATATCCAAGGTACCATTGCATCACCTCACTGCTTTGCCATCTATTGGTATGCACGTTCGCTCGAATTTATTTTTTATCAAATAAGTTTTACCGGTATAAATAAATTTTCATTAACCATAGCCGCACCGCTTTAGCAGATACAACCACGGTATCAGGAAAAATATTTACATCCGTATTGACGAGACGGGCCCATTAGTGTACAATACACTCACAGAAAACAAAGCTTTATTATATGAATTTTTAAATTATTGTCAAACAGTTAAAATAATTGATCCAATCAATTAATTCTCAAGCATTGTAAAATAAATTGAATTAAATATCAAATATTTAAGGCATGAAAAAATATTTTGGATGTGGGATCAGACGTTCTGATACCATTTTGTTGGGGTAGACACAGCGGAAGCCCGCGGTGGAAGGCGAAAAATATTTTTAAATATTTTAAAATTTTCCGAGTGAATTATAATTATCAAATATTTTTAATTCACCCAAATAAATTTAAAAATATTATTTATTAATATTTAATATCATAATATATTTCGTTACACGATATGAAAATATTTTTCGATAAATAATACGCGTAACGGGCAAACGGTCAAACTGGTTGACCAACAGCCAAGCCGGGGCAACCCGGTCACTCCGGGAGTGTTCGGTCAGCCCTTGGGCTACCAGAACAGTGCCCAGTTCGCTGAGTTCACAACCGGCACTCGTTGAGCCTGTTTCGACGTGAATTTCGATGTTTTCTCACGTTTTTCACCTCGGAACAATTTCCGAAATTTATCCACCACCCAATACACATCCAAAATCATCCAAACAACATACTTTTCCATGAAAAATATTCTGTTTTAAGACTCAAAATCAGATCTGATCCAGAATTAATTTTTGTCTATTTTTCATGTCAAAATTCAATTTAATCACAAAATTAATCCAATTAATTTACACAAAATCTATCACCACAGTACAAATTTCAAAGAATAATTCTAGGCAACATTAGCGTGGTAACATCACTCTAGAATGATATTTTTAATTTTGGAGATTAATTCACTAATTAATCTTAATACACATGCTAAATAAAGAAACTATTAAGGTTTAAAAACTATCAACACCAAGTTTTGTTTCAAACATATATATCCAAGATTCAAATCTATATTTAACATGCAATATATATCCTATACATATTTACATGCTTGAGAAACAAATTCTTAAGAAAATAGAAATTAGGAATTCTTGATTACCTTAATTCAAGCTCCAATTTCTTTAATTTACTTCTCCTTGGTGTTAATCAATGTTAATAAACCCTAACCCCTCTTTTTATTTATTTTCTCAACACATGAGAAGTGCTAAAACGCTTGCAAAATGAAAGCAAGTTTCATTTATATATTTTTTAGCCCAATTTCGAAATTAAGCATAATTTTAGTCAAAAATAACAATTATTTTTTGCTCTAATTTTGACACCTAATTGATCTTATCCATATTAATAATTATCTTGATATTTTTGTTAATTAAAAAACATGTGTCAAAAACATATGGTTTAACAAATCAAAAGTTTCCATTTAAATAAGAATATTCTAATAATATTCTTATCCAAATAAATAAATTAATTAACTATTTAATTTATTTATTTATCTAATTAACAAAAAGACAAAATAAATACATGGAAAAATATTCCATGAATATTCTTCCATTTCATCATTATTAATAATTAATTAACAATTAATTAATTAGTAATAATAATAAAACAAGTGTCAAAATTCAATAGGTTAATAATGTGTATCTAATCTTAATTATGTGTCATATACAAATACACATTATTTAATACGCATGTGTAAATTATGAATAATCTGAATTATCCATAATTAATTGCTCAAGTGTTCAACGAGTACACTTTATATTGTGGGACTCTCTAGGTTCAAGTTTATTTATCATAGAAACAATTTCCATATCCGTAATTTATCCACTCATAAATTACGACCATCACAGATAATCAAGTTGAACCATCCAAGTCGAAATCATTGCATATATAATCCTTCAGTCATAGGTTATCCGAATTGTTCCGGAGATATAGATTAAACTCAAATCTCCGCTATGAACAATTCATGTGTCGCGACATAATTATGGTTCTTCAATAAATATTCAGAACTCGTTTCCAAATTATATCTCGGCCATGGATTTCAAAGAATCATAAAATGGACACCTAAATCTCGTACACGGGACTGACAAATCCTCTTTGGATACATCACAGGATATCGTGAGTATCAGTCAATACCCGACGAACATTGGAGGTCTGATCTTAAAAGATCGTTGACGTGATTGTCATCAAAGTACGGATGATATCTCACATATCCACAGTGATATCACAAGTCAAATGAGCTAATATGCTATTCGACTCGTAAAGATTCATATTGACGTTGGTGTACCATCTATCAGGAATCTTTGAATGAGTCGTTCAATATTTATCCAATAAATACTTACGTGTCTATATGAGTCTCTCAAGACTCATGGTTTACTGAGACAAACCATTAGAACAATTTTAATATACGACACATACCGGTCTCGCAGGTTTACTAACCAACCAGGTATGTAAACCTTGACCATGAACAATTTAAGAATAAATCATATTGTGACATTTCTCAGTAACAATTGCGGCGTTTTTGTAATTATGTCACAATTATTCATTCTACGGTCATTTACGCATTTACCATAAATGGAAATTACTTAATTTTATTCATAATAAAATATAATAAATACAATAAAATTTGGCGCGCCGAACACCAACTCCAACATTTCTCTAATAGGACACTTTAGCATACAGTGTTGCCCTTGACAAATATAGCATTCTACATTGATTTTGTTATGATCCTTAACTATCATTGTCACCATCATTTTGCTCTTCAAAATGAACCTTATATGCTTTATACAGTTCTCATGACCTTCCAAGGTATGACACACATTGCCTTATAGTTGTCTTAACAGATACAACATTGTTAATCCAAACCCAAGGATTTGATATGAGCAGCTTTAAGTTCTGCCACACTATAGATCTGTGCATTACCTGGTTTGACTTATATGTCATTTCAGAAAAATCTAAACCAAATATTATTTTTCCACAAAAAATAATCATGAATTCTCGACTAGTAGTCAGTAAGTAATTCAGTGGAAATGTTGGAGGGGTAATACCCTTTAAGTTCAATCTCTCAATAGAATTATATAAACTTCCCAGGAAAGACCGGAGGAATCACTGCCGGTACCACTTAAACTCTAGTCTCCTAAGACAAAACTTCTCTAAATCATATTATTCATATTTCTCCACAACAGTTTCGTAGCATTACTACACATGGACGACGATCTTTAGAGATAACAAAATCCAATGCTCTATTTTCACAACCAATTTTATAACATTGTTGCACAAGGATGGTAGAATTTGGGGAAAACAAGATCCAATGCTCTACAATTAATCCATATTATATATAACATGGTAAGTAATAACAAATTAATATTACGTTATAAGTTTGTATCGTTGAATATATATATATATATATATATATATAAACGATGATAAACAATATAATTTAAATATTATCGAACTTATAAATAGGAGCAGTTGATCCTTCGATATGACGGGCGCAATTCCAATATCTATTGCACAAGTTTAGTTTGAACTTGAGACCTACGAAACACATAATTTTCTTAAAACAGATTCACCTCATTCTTTCTGGTGCTAAAAACTCATTTATTTTTATTTGAAATCGATCAAACTTACATAAATCGATTTCTATCGGGAGAGGATCTTATTAAAGGGTCTTTTTTAGTATAAATGTGTAGATTATAAGAGAGTTTGATTATGATCATGTTGATAATACTATTGAGATGGTTCAAAGGGCACAAGATAATTTTGAAAGCAATCCCGACACATTTCAAAAATTGCTTGAGGTTGCTGAAAAACTATTTTATCCAGGTGCAATAAGTTCATATAGTTACCTGTGTTGTTACAACTATACTTGAAAGTGAAATATGAATGTGAGCTCAAAATTTTTCAGAGTTACTTAAAATGTTATGAGATATGTTTCCTGACTAGATATTTCGACATTTATATATGAGGCAAAGAAAACATTGATTAGTAATGCATCATATGAGAAAAAAAAAAAAACATATGATGATGATTTTTTAATTTAAAAGCCGTCATCATATCGTACATATACGATGAATTTTTTTTTTAACTGTCATCAATGTAACCTCCATTTAATGATGATACCTAAGATGAAAGTTTGAAAACTGTCATCATATCCTCTTTAAAACTACTATATTTTTGTTGTTCGTAGTAGTGGACTATAGAACAGTCCATATTGTTGGGATTCACCGATCACTTTAGAGTGTATTGAGGAAAAATCGAATTGTAATTTTATTACTACAAGAATAAAATTCAAGTTTACAACTAGAAACTTAACAAAAAAACCTCACACACTCTCAAGCTCTCTACTTGGAGCTTACACACACTTTGGGATGGTTAACAATGGATTCAAAGCTCAAATTTATAGTGCTAAAAACGTGTGCACTGTTCACACGTTTTCACAGCACACACACAAGCTGTAAACACACACACACATCACAACTTGTTTGCCAGCTCCCCTCTGCCAAATTGTCAACACAACTTTCGGTGCCTTTGGAGTGTTGCTGACTTTGTTTGCTGCAAGCTGGACTTCACAAATCTCCCCCTCGGTGAAGATTTCTCCAAATCTGAGCCGACCATTAATCATCCAAATCGGATCCTCCAAAGGATCCTCCCCTAGCTGCTTCTGTATGACTGCCTACGTACCCTGAGTTGGGATCAAGCCAATCGTAGTTCTATGTATCATCTGACAGCTATCCTGGTTATGTCTCTGCACAACTCTAGCTTGTTCCGATCATCGTTCATTTGTTGACATGTCGGCTGTGTCTCTGCACAGCACACTGATGAGTGATATTTATATCACTATTTCCCACTCATTTAACTTAATATTTTGTATAGTTTCTTGAGTTTTATGAACGTTTTGATGTGTTTTATTGTTATCTTGCAGATAAATAAAGTTTGGACAGCACTGGAGGCAATTTGGGGCAAAACCGGACAAAAATGCGTCAACAGGGTTATTTTCGTCTTTTGCGCGTGGCGACGCTGGAGCACAGCGCGCCGCGACTCCCAACATGAGCCGGATTTGCTAACATGCGCCTGGTCAACGGTCAACAATTTGAGAAGTTTTGACTTTGCTAAAATGTGTTGTGCCACGTGTCACCATCACAGCCGATCTGCTAACATGCGCCGTGCCACGTGTCATCATCATATGCTGCCGACACTCAGACTTGACACGTGTCGCCTCGTCATCAGCCATGTCAGTGGTCAACGAGTCAACCTTGCCACGTGTCATGCCACATCATCGTCCACGTCAGCAGGTCAACCGAGTCAACATGCCACGTCAGCTTCAGCCAATCACAACTTGACACGTGTCGCCACGTGTCGCAATCCTATTGTGCCGACAAATGCAACACACGCCTACGCCACGTCATCGCCACGTCATCAATGACGTCATCACAATAATTGAGAATTAGCCGCCTTGACACGTGTCGCATGTACAGTCAGCCGCCTTGCTACGTGTCGCCTTCTCATTGTGCCACGTCGATGAATCCAGCGTCGCGACGCTGAGAGCATTGGCGTCGCGACGCGCGAACAGTTCACGAACAGTAAAAATTTTTGCTATAAATAGAGGGCGAATTTTCAGTTTTTAGTACACCATTTCCTCTCCCAAATTCTATGTAATTAGGGAGTGTTTCTCTCTCTAAATTTCTTTTAATTTAGTTTTGTAAATTTTAATTACGTTCTGTAATAATAATAATTTACTTTCTTTATTTTACAGTTTTTACTATTCACTATGCGGAGGTAACTTCCCTATGCTAGGGTGAAAGGTAATTATTTTACTATTGCTATTTAGATTAATCTCCCTTAAGAATAATATATTTACTATTTAAAATTCTGATTAATAAAGGAATACCGCTATATTGGTCGGTTGGTAATTTAATTTAATCTGGTTTAAACCTGACTAATCAAGGAATACCGCTATATTGGTCGGTTGGTAAATTTATTTTGGTACCGCCTTTATGGCTGGATTATGGACAAATATTACCACCTATATGGCTGGTTGGACTTAATTTGACTTAATCAGGATACCGCCAGATTGGTCGGTTGGTAAAATATTATCACAAAGTTTATATATTATTTTATGGGAGATATCTAAATTGGTAATAGTAAAAGTAATTCCTTTTGCCTTAGCATTTTTATTTCATTTGTAATTTACTTTTTAGCATTTTAACTCTCTGCAATTACTTTTCAGTATTTTCATTTTATGTCTTTTAAGTTTTTACTTGCCCTACCTATGTGTCATAACTAAGTTAGTAATCTAGGGTTGTGATGAAATCCAATATCACCGGTTTATAAGGGTTAAATTATAATTTGGGTAATATAAAGATTTATTTATTGAGTCTTAATCTTAATGCTTTTTATTAACTGGCCACTAATAAAATTGATAAGGTAAACTTAAAATGAACTAGACATAGGGATTTTAGGTTTAAGACCT
>SKCR01031501.1:0-83765 GCA_019454045.1 Zanthoxylum bungeanum | reverse complement strand
AAATGATAGGAGGTCCTTATGATTAGTTCCTGGATTGAGATGATATGAGACAGTATCAATCCACGAAGGTTTAATCATTAAATATCCCTAGTCGTAGTATTATCGAGATTGGACATCGATAATGTGGAATAGACTAGTATTACACTTGTGCGGGTTGTGAGGGCATAACAACATAGTTCTCATATATTTGGGTATAGGATACTCATGTAAGTGTAGTGGGAGGTTGTGTTTTACCGATGGTATGGAAAACAGCTTCACTCTGGATAGAGCCTTCGGAATTCCATTGATAGTATGACTATGTGTCTATGGAAGTCCGAATCAGGGTAGGTGTATTTGGTCTTAACCTGAGACTTGCACCGCTAATACTTGCGAAAATCAATATACTTTGGTTTTGGTCGTCCAGGGCTTTAACAGGTTCTGTGTACGCCTCTGCTGGGTATATTGAGAATCGTAGTGTGTTTGGTGTGATGTCAAGACGGAAGTGTCACTCCAGTCATAGTGGAGATGATGGTCACGTAGGATACGGGACTGGTTTTCTTATATGCTGCAGCTATCGGGATAAAATGACTAGGTCATGTTTATCCGATTATAGAGACTAGTTACCAGAGATCTGATATGTGCTTCGTACGGGGTAGACACAATTCCAACCCCAGGCCTAGCACGTGACACCTGATACTGGATCGAAATATGCAATACTACGTATACTACGCCTGATATAGATCACTTATTCATGTAATGATATTTCTGGAGAATTGGGTAGGCATGTCGCTTTGTTAGAAGCCAACCTTGTATTGTAAATCGGGACAAACGTGGTAGTAGGTACTTACGTGTTCGGATAGTCCGACGACCGAATTTACTGCCAACATATCTGGGGATCTCATGGGTCGCTTCCCGAAGATTCACCGATGACGTATGACTCGCAATTTATTAATCTGGGATTACTAAGGAGAGAGAGAGAAAATTAATCTGGGATTAATTTCGAAGATATTTTATCTGGGATAAAATATTAATTAAAGAGAGAAAATGATTAATTTGGAATTAATCGATAAATTAATATATTCGATATATTAAATGAAATTGGATTTCGACGCAGAATTGAAATTAGATTTTAATTCGAGCGAACGAGTTAATTTAGAATTAATTCGTTAGCGATGTGAATAGTGATTTTACTATGCATAATTATTTAATTACGTCGCAACGGAAAATTCGTTAATTTGGAATTAGCGAACCCGAGCCCGGGAGTGTTTGCGAGCGTACTCGCATTTCGAATTTAAGTGTGGCCCGTAAGTCACATCAAGCGTCAAATCACTTGTCACTTTGATTAATGTGACAACTAGTCACTTGATTGAGTGAATAGTGATGGGAGTTGATGGTAGTGGTTGTAGCCTTTAATGGTTTGACTTTTTGAAAGCAAAAATAAGAAAAATGAATTTTGAAATTCAATTAGTGTATTAGATACACATTTTTCTCAACAACCACTCAATTCACTCACTCTCTTCCTCTCTTCATTCGGCCAAGGTGGCCTTCTCTCCCTCTCTCATTCTCGGCCTTAGAGGACATTTCTTCTCCTTTTGGTTCTTCAAAACCGTGAGCTTGGAAGAAGTATTGTGATGATTTTGTTGAAAAATCATGAGTGCTAGCACACATTAGAGTCCATACAAGGTGATAGGGAAACCCACTTGTGAGCTTGGAATCACCATTTGAGAAGCTTGGAGCTTGGAGCATCAATGGAGCACACTTGGAGGTGATGACCGAAAATTTGAGGAGTAAAAAAACTGCAGAATGCCGAGAGCCATCTCAAACGGCAGAAAATTTTTTGTTCTTCGTCGCATCGTTCAACCGCTCAATGTAAGTATTCCACAACTTCTTTAATGAATTCACACATATGTTTCATTGCTTTTATTCGATCCTCGGGACCATAGAAACCTAACATGATCCATAAAAGCTAACATAAAATAGACACATAAGCGAGTATTCATTTAAAATTTCAGCCCCATATTCAACCCCGATTAAGCGCACCGAATTTTCAAAGTCAGTGTTAGTGCACTGAAATTTCTGGAAATATGGCAGAATATGGAGTTTTGTGAAGTAGCTTGTGAGATCCTCAAACGAGCATAGTAAAAATTGTTAGACCATCCTAAAATGTTAGTAACAAAGCGCAGATGAGTTATCATGAATAATGAATAAATTTTGTTTAGTAAGGATATAAATTCACAACCTTGATACTAACGAATTTTGCTAATTCTAGATTATCACCGGGAGATGAGGTTCCGCCACTATCGTAAGGCGTCACCAACAAGTTCCGAATCAGTGAGTGGACATTTTCCCTTTAAGCTAGTTTTCATTTTGTTATTTAACATGACATACTTACTTTCTCGCATTTAGGGCGTTAGCCAAGTTCATTTTACATTATATTTTGGTTACGCATATTTTGAGAAATGATTTAGAAGAAATAAGTTTTCAAAACATGAGTTTTATGTTTTCGAGGCATGGGGGAAAAACCCACCTCAGTATATAACTTGTCACAGATATGGAGATGACATGTGCACATGTAGTGGATTGGGGGGATGACGATACGTAACACCCCCAGATCCTAGTTTAGGACTAGGGATGACAAATGCCTGATCAGTAGTAAACACACACGTAACGCAAGCACACGTATCACTCAAGTAGTATAAAATGTATCGATCCCATGAGGACTTAATACCTAGGCTATCAATTTGTGAAGCTAAATGTTTACAAGTATCTAATAGATTGGTTGTTTGATTGGATGGTAATTTTAAACTAAAGACAAGTAAATAAAATAGTGTGAAAGTAAATTAAAGGAAAATTCAATATTATAAAACTATCTAGGGTTGTGAAACCTTATAATATATTTAAAAGATGAAGTGGTTATCTCATGTTTGTGCAATATATCAGTTTATTAACTTGGAACACGAAATTATGTAAAAGCCTCTGTCGATGGTCAGATGCAAACACCCAGATAACCCAATTAATCATATGTCTATGTTAACCCAGTTACCTGAATTCATTAAGATTAAGTTCCAATTATGGCAACCCCTGCCCGACAGGTATATGTCTATCCTGTAAGGAAATCTACCTAAAGGTCACCATGCCCTGAGGTGAGATCGTGAGCTATTGAGTCTAAGGCTGAAACCTAAAATTCATTCTTCAAGTTTATTTTAAGTTTACCAAATCAATATTATTAATGGCCAACTAATAAGAAGCATTAAGATTAAGACTTAATAAATAAACCTTTATATTACCCAAAATATAAAATTACCACTTATAAACCGGTGATATTGGAATTCATCACAACCCTAGATAATGGGTTTAGTTACAACACATATCTAGAACTAGTAACGATATAAATAAAGTAAATGACATAAAGTAAAGCTTGAAATAAAAAAGGTAAATAAAGCAATAAAGAAAACGCTGAGGGTTAAATGATCTTCTTTCAGTACTTCTAATTTAGATATCTCCCTCATTATAATATATTAACTTTGCATGACATTACCACCGACCATATAGGCGGTATACTGATTAAGTCAGATTTATAATTCATTCTAACCGACCATAAAGGCGGTATCCAATTTAGTCAGGTTAAAATCAATTTAATTAAGTCCAACCGACCATAAAGGCGGTATCCCATTAAGTCAGGTTTTAGAATAGTTTATATATTATAATTAAGTGAGATTAATCTAAATATTAGTAATAAAAGCTTTACCTTTCACCCCAGCAGATTGGAGTTACCTCCTCATACTGAAAAGTAAAATAAAGACTGAAAAGTAAAATAAATAAAGAACTATTGCATAAAATAAAAATTAAATAGAAGAAAGCTGTAAATAAACAAACAAGATACAATCTTCTTAGTATTCTTAAGGAAATCCCCAGAAGAAGGTATTAATTGGAATTCTGATTTCGTCCTCAATTTATAGGGAAAATTTGGTCCACGATTCGCGATGCATGCAGTGCTGCGCGTCGCGATGCGCCGTTGATCTTTAACACGTGGCACGCGTTTTGATGAGATGATGACACGTGGCACGAGGCTATCGGCAGCTAAATTATTAGCTCGGTGTCGCGACGTGTGAAGGCTTGCATCTTGCGATACTAACGTAAGCAATGACGTGTAGTGTCGGCAGCATGGGATGATGACACGTGTCCGACGTATGATTCAAGATTGATGTGATGTTGACATGTGTCTGGCGCATGTTAACAAGTGTGTATGATAGCAAGTTTCTCTGATGTTGACACGTGTTCGGCGTACGTTTGTGGTCGCGACTTAGAAGTGTTGCGCGTCCCGACGCCCAAATGACGATTTTGCCATTTTTTGTCTGTTTTTCGTTGTTTTCACCCCGATTTGATTTCAGTGAATCCTGAAACCTTATTTATCTACAAAATACACAAAACACATCAAAATATTCACAAAAATCAAGAAATTATAAAAAATATTAAGTAAAATGGGTGGTAAATATTGATATATTTTCCGCTTATCACACCCCCAAACCTAACATTTTGCTAGTCCTCGAGCAAAATAATAAAATACAAACAAATAAACAACTTTAAAATAAAATTAAACTAAGCCACTTTCGTAGGGATCACGGTTGCATTTAATGTATGCAACAAGCCTTTAAACCCTAGGTGTCCCTAGTGGACGAGTTGTAGTCTCGTGAGGGCTTACAACAACGATACCCACAAACGTCAAATGCACACAAAAGCAAAAAGATCAAACAAGTTAGTGACTAAACAATAGAAACTCTTATCCAAGTTAATAACTGTTTTCTTTCTTTCTAAATTACCAAATAAGTAAATTCTCCAATTATTTTTATCATTCTCCATATACACAGCCAACAAGGTATTAATCAAATCATTGTGCCCACAATATTCATAAGTGTAGTTGAAAAGAGAGTAATATTTTTGTCCTAAAGTTATATCAGAATTCACACCTTTTTTAGCAATGGATTTTTTTCTGATTTTTTTTTTACAACATATTCAATCCATGTAGCGAGCTTTGGGCCAGTAACTCCCAAGCCAGTTGGCTTTAGGGCACTAGGTGTTAAGACACCCTTACAGACTTAATTACTCGAATTTCAGATATATATATATATTTATATTTATATAACATCTTCAATCCATGTAGCGAGCTTTGGGTCAGTGACTCCCAAACCAGTTGGCTTTAGGGCACTAGGTGTTAAAACACCCCTACTGACTTAATTACTCGGATATCAGATGTTTCTTTTATTTATTTATTTATTATTCCATTGTTTTTTTAGATGCTTCCTCCAATTAAACTAGAGCACTGAATATTACAAACTTTTTACTTACAACTCATGACTGTATGTTACCATGCATGTTTATAATACCTGTCAACTGAGCATATGAAGATCCAATTTAATCAATATCATGGAGAATTCACAAATTAAATAATTCAAAAATAAATAAACAAAAATTAACTTATTACAAAATAGGTTGAGATACGTCTCAGGAGTGGAAATTCCTTACTCAGCTATCTCAAACACCATTCCACCTGATTAGTCAAGTTAAAAACACAAAAATAACAAAATATTTTTTATTTTAATTTATTTTAATATTTTTTAATTTTTGAAAATTTTGTCTAAAAATCAAATAAAAACAACACAATAAAAACAAGATACAAGTCAACTATTCCCCTCCTCCAAACCCAATTGAGACATTGTCCCCAATGTCTAAAAAAGTAGAAGAAGAGTTTAGAAAACAGTACATGGTTAGCTGGAATTCAACATCTAAAAAGAAAATTAAAGGTTAAGATCCAGATTTATCCGACGCTTCTTACCATGATCATCATCGGACCAGTTTATCTTGGAAATGATAGGGTCAATTTGTGGTTCAAAAGCTAAGAGTTGGTTAATTAAATCATTGGCTGTTCTGACAGTGAAGATGATATCTTTTACAGGTTTTGACACGAAACCATTTCTCCCGGCATCATCAAGAAACACACAAAGAAAATCATAAAATCCATCAGCATTATACAGTCCAATCGGTTTCTGGTGTATGTTCAAGTTCGCCCAGGATAGTACTGTAAAAATTTCCTCCATCGTACCCAAGACATCTGGCAAAGCAATAAAAACATCACCACGATTAATCATTTCAACAAGTCATTCAGACATACCTGGCACAATCAATTCATCTTCGTTTGATGGTCCTATAAGATTCGCCTCTGCCAAAGGGTTTTGGGATGATTCCCAAAACTTGACTACATCCTTCATGTACGGCCCTTGAAACGCACCCCATTAGCCCAAGATTGCCACCGCCATATACTAAGTGCATATTCCTTTCAGCTATGACTCTACCCAATTCATGTGCTACCGTAACAAATTCTGATTTAGAACTAACACTAGTACCGCAAAATACACAGATGTTTACAACTCATCTTTTTGAAGTTGCTTCCATTTTTTTATGTATTTCTTTCTCAAATCTGGATGTCTTCAAGAGTACAATGACGAGATGAATTTACAGAACCTGAAAAAGGGTGAGTAATAATAGCACTAGTACCTGCCAAATAATAATTATTAGCGAAACAGTAAAATAAATCGTGAAAGTCAAAAGTCTGGATCCTGTTGGAGAAAATAAAAGAAAATCACAAAATAAATCATAATTATTAGTGAAAGACAAAGAGATAATAATATTTACAAGAAGTAACGACTTGATTGACATCTATGCGTCAAGGATAAGTTTCCCATCCAATTTTCTTATAAATTGGCAAACAGGGTATTTCAAAGTAAGATTCATGAGACTTAATTGTTGTCTTTCTTTTCGAAATTGTGTATGTAACATGCGAATTGCGTGACACACATATCCACTGGGATGAGTCTCAAGAGTCAATGATATGTCATCCAAAGACTCTTTACTCATTCCATCCCTAATGAATTTAATTTTATCTTCACGGTTATCAGACATCATTCCTAAAGAATGACAACGAGTATTATATGTCATGTGTGTACATTTATAGCAAACACCTAATCTTTTAGCTCTTCTTTTCTTAGCATAAGTGTTTTTTCCTAAACCATGCAGATATGAAATAAAAGAGTCAGAAGACTCACCTGCCAATCGGACCCGTGCTTCAATTATCTAACAAATGTCATTAGGAATACCTTTGATCATCAGAAATCTCATTCGTTCCATGCGAGATTTGTAGACTTTCATCAGAGAGTTTTGAGGGAGAGAAGGAAATTGCTTGCGAAGATTTACAAGAACTTCTTCCATCCTGTCTGTGACTTTACCTACAAAAATTAAACACAAAAATAAAACACACCAAATCTCAATATATACACAAATTGCATGGGTTGCCTCTCTGCTAGCGCTAAGTTTAATGTCGTCAGCTAGACATGACTGCCCGAACGTTAGGCTAGATCTGCAAGTGTGACACTTTCTTTTTGTCGCTCAAATGATTCTCCCTAGTAGTGCTTGACACACTGGCTGTTAACTTTGAATGTATCACTGGTGTTGGGATCAAGTAACTCAAATGCTCTGTATGGTAAAACTTGAGTGATTAAGAATGGACCTGTCCACCGTGATTTTAGCTTCCTAGGGACGAGTTTCAACCTTGATTTGCTGAACAATACCCGCTACCCCGGTTCCAGTTGTATGCGCACTAACTTCTCATCATGTCTTTTCTTGGCCTTTTCTTTGTACAGTTTGGCATCTCAAAAGGCTGTATATGAAATTCCTCCAATTTATTGAGTTGGTGGAACCGTTTCTCTTCAGTTGCTTGCAGTTCAAGATTTAACTTTTTCAGTGCGTATTACACTTTATCTTCAGACCCACAGGCAGATGACATGCTTTAAGTTTGGCAGTTGAACTTTTCCTTTAATCAGAGTTCTGGATGGTACTATCTCTAACATCAAGTCTGAAACATTCCTCATTCTTTTCGTCATTCGGGAATTCCATGGCTTTGAAAACATTGAATGTTACTTCTAGGTCATTTACCTTCATGGTTAGTTCTCCTTTTTGTACATCAATAATGGTTCGATCTGTAGCCAAGAATGGTCTCCCGAGGATGATAGGCACGTCTTTTATCTTCCTCCATGTCAAGGATAATGAAATCTGCTGGGAAAATGAATTTCTCAAATTTGACCAGCACATCTTCAACTACACCTCTCGGAAATATGAGCGTTATATCAGCAAGTTACAAAGAGATTGAGGTGGGATTTGCTTCTCCAATCTGCAGTTTCCTGTAAATGAAAAAATGCATCAAGTTAAAACTAGCACCTAAATCACACAAAGCCTTACCGAAGTTATGTACTCCTATGGTGCAAGGGATAGTGAAACTGCCAGGATCTTTCAACTTTGGAGGAAGCTTCCTCTGAATGATGGCGTTGCATTCTTCTGTCAATGCTATTGTTTCATAATCTCCCAATCTTCGTTTTCGTGACAAAATATCTTTCATGAATTTGAGATAGCTGGGCATTAGTTCCAACGCTTCTGCAAATAGAATGTTGATATGTAACTTTTTAAAGATCTCCAGGAATCGAGCAAACTGCTTGTCCATTTTGTTTTTCTAAAGACGCTGTGGAAAAGGTGGAGGAGGAGTGAATCTTTCTCGATCATTTTCTTTTGCCTCTTTTTCCTCCATCTGTGGATCTGCTTCATTGCTTTCTTTTGGAACTTCCTCAAAAGTTCCCTTGACTCCAACATCTTTGTTGATCTCAGTACCGCTTTTCAAAGTGATGGCATGGTATTGCTTCTTCCCCATGTTCCTTGGATTTGGTTCTGTGTTGCTAGGAAGGGTACCTTACGGTCTGTAACTCTGAGCATTGGCCAGTTGTCCTATTTGATTCTTCAGTGCTTTAATAGAAGCAGTTAGGCTTTGATTCAATGCTGATTGGGCTTAAAATATAGCATCATATTTGGTTGCTTGAGAGTCATTTTTTTCTTCTAGCTTTTTCAAGTGGACCATCACTTCTTCTATTCATGGCTTATTCTCATACTCCTGACCTTTATTTTACTGTTGGAATCCTAATGGTGGATTGTTCCTTTGCCCTGCATTGTTGCTCCATACGAAATTGGGATGATTCCTACACCCTGGGTTGTAGGTGTTGGAATATAGATTGTTCTAGTGTCTGTCGAAATTATTGACATAGTTCACCGTCTCATCATATTGGTTTGCCTCTGGTGCTCCTCCATATGGTGAACTTGTGGATCCAATATTGCCTTGCATGCTGAGAGTTTCCATGAATTTGCATATATGATCCAACTTGGCATACATTGTTGTGTTGTCTCCAACTTCGTAAATTCCTGCAATTCGTTAAATCATGTTCCTTTCTGTTGGCCACATAGAATTATTGTTGGCCATTTCTTCAATTAAGTCTCAGGCCTGATCTTCTCATTTTTCCATTAAAGCTCCTCCAGCAGCAGCATCAATTGTGGTTCTCATTAGTCCAGAAAGTCCATTACAGAAGGTTTGGACTTGTAGCCACTTTGCAATCTCATGGTGAGGACATTTTCTGAGCAATTCCTTGTATCTTTCCCAAGCTTCACAGAGGGATTCTGAGTCATGTTGTACAAAAGATGCAATGTCATTCCTCAGCTTTGCAGTTCTGGCTGGGGGAAAGTACTTTGCAAAGAATTTGGTGGCTAGAGTGTTCCATGTTGTGATGGAACCTGCTGGTAGTGAATGTAGCCAAGCCTTAGCTATGTCTTTCAAGGAATATGGAAAAACAAGCAGTCTCATTGCTTCTTCAGCCGCTCAGTTGTAATTGAATGTGCCATAAATTTTCAGGAAGTTGCTGATATGGCCATTAGGATCTTCTGTTGCATTCCCCCCCAAACTGAACTAATCGTTGTATCATATGAATGCATGTTTTGATGTCACACGCATTTGCTGGTAAGAGAGGAAGTACAATACATGAAATGAATCCGTCAACCACCGGAATAGTTATGTCTCAAATGGAAATTGGTGGTGCAACCTCCAAAGGTTTAGGTTCTTGAATCTTCATGTTGATCAGTGTTTCTTGGCCTTCTCGCCTTTCCTTTCTCAACTGTCCGATAGTTATTTCAATCTCTGGGTCAAGCGGACAGATTTCAAAACTTCTGGTTCTTCTCATGTACTATCTGAGAACCTAAAACACAAGAAAACAAAAATAATAAGTAAAAATAAATTAGACACAGGTAAAAGTATCTAACCCCAAAATTAATAGGGAAAGATAAATAAGTCTCCAGCAATGGCGCCAAAAACTTGATCGGTGGTAAACACACATGTAACGCAAGCGCACGTATCACTCAAGTAGTATAAAATGTATCGATCCCACGGGGACTTAATACCTAGGCTATCAATTTGTGAAGCTAAATGTTTACAAGTATCTAATAGATTGGTTGTTTGATTGGATGGTAATTTTAAACTAAAGACAAGTAAATAAAATAGTGCGAAAGTAAATTAAAGGAAAATTCAATATTATAAAACTATCTAGGGTTGTGAATCCTTCCAATATCTTTAAAAGATGAAGTGGTTATCTCATTTTTATGCAATATATCAGTTTATTAACCTGGAACACGAAATTATGTAAAAGCCTCTGTCGATGGTTAGATGCAAACACCCAAATAACCCAATTAATCATATGTCTATGTTAACCCAGTTACCTGAATTCATTAAGATTAAGTTCCAATTATGGCTACCCCCGCCCGACAGGTATATGTCTATCCTGTAAGGAAATCTACCTAAATGTCACCATGCCATGAGGTGAGATCGTGAGATATTGAGTCTAAGGCTAAAACCTAAAATTCCTTCGTCAAGTGTATTTTCAGTTTACCAAATCAATCTTATTAGTGGCTAATTAATAAGAAGCATTAAGCTTAAGACTCAATAAATAAATCTTTATATTACCCAAAACATAAATTACCACTTATAAACCGGTGATAATGGAATTCATCACAACCCTAGATAAGGGGTTTAGTTACAACACATATCTAGAACTAGTAAAGATATAAATAAAGTAAATGACATAAAGTAAAGCTTGAAATAAAAAAGGTAAATAAAGCAATAAAGAAAATGTTGGGGGTTAGATGATCCACTTTTATTACTTTTAATTTAGATATCTCCCTTATTATAATATATTAACTTTGCATGACATTACCAACCGACCAAATAGGAGGTATCCTGATTAAGTTAGATTTATGATTAATTCTAACCGACCATAAAGGCGGTATCCAATTTAGTCAGGTTAAAATCAATTTAATTAAGTCCAACAGACAATAAAGGTGGTATTCCATTAAGTCGGGTTTTAGAATAGCTTATATATTATAATTAAGGGAGATTAATCTAAATATTAGTAATAAAAGCTTTACCTTTCACCCGAGCAGAGGGGAGTTATCTCTTCATACTAAAATGTAAAATAAAGACTGAAAAGTAAAATAAATAAAGAACTATTGCATAAAATAAAAATTAAATAGAAGAAAGTTGTAAATAAACAAACAAGATACAATCTTCTTAGAATTCTTAAAGAAATCCCCAGAAGAAGGTATTAATTGGAATTCTGATTTCGGCCTCAATTTATAGGGAAAATGTGGTCCACGAGTAGCGATGCGTGAAGTGTTGCGCGTCGCAACGCGCCGTTGATCGTACAAACGGTCTAACCCCACACTCTCAGTTTCTTTGTTTTGCAGGTATTCCCGGAGGATGAGCTCGAGAGGATGGATACTGATGGCAGTCACTAGAGGGTTTGGTCCACCAGTTCGAGTCAGAGTTTAGTTCAAACAGTGTCAGAGATCGTCATGTAACATGTAGTTTGTTTAGTAAAGAATACGCATGCAAAGAGTTATAAATGTTCATTAACTAAAGTCGTAATGTATAGTGAGTTTGAGTATTAAGTTTGTAAAGCATTATGCATTCATGACTTAAGTTGGGCAACGGTCCCGTACGTGAGTTTATACATCAGATGAGTTTAGTATTATTTGAAAGTCAGAGGCACAGAGGGATAGTACGGCATATTCCCTGCCGGTAGCATCTCCCAGATCGGGGATGTTACACAAAGTAATAAAATAACCTGGTAAGTCCGGGGTCAATCCACATGGAATAAATTTAGTATGATAAAGTAATAATCGGAGCGAAAAGAAAAAGATTTGATTTATTTGAAGTTGTTTAGAGAATTTGAATTAGATGACAACAATAAAAAAAAATTGGGGTTATGGAATCCACTTTTAATATTTTAAATTTAGAAATCTCACTTTTTATAATATATAAATTGTCATTATTTCCCAATTAATTTACTTCCGGAATTAACTATGCCAAAACTTATAAGACCGGCCATAAATGCGGTAATCATTTCAGTCGATAACTAGTCCTTTCAAGGTACTAAATATGTCAAAAATATATAATCAGCCATAAAGACAGTGACAACGTTTATCTATATGAAAGTCCAATTAGGTACTCAATTATGCCAAAATCGTATAAAACCAGCCATATAGGCGGTAGAAAAGTTTGTCAATAATTAATCCAGATATCAATTAATTATTAATCATTAGATTACAATTCATTTATTATAATATAAATGAGATTAATCTAAACTTTAATAATTAAAATGTCACCCATTCCCCTATCAGAAAGTAATTAGCTACTTATACTGTAAATAAAAACACACATAATTTTATTACTATGAAAAGACATTACAGGAAATTAAAACAGACAAGATAATTTCTTCCAAACTCTTATTCAGAATTCAGAGGAAAAATATGAAGAAAATGAATTCAGAACTCTTCAATTTATAGGAAAAGAAAAGGCTTCCACCAATTTCTCCACCAAACACTCCACGTGGAAGTTTGACAATTGTAAATTGTCACTTTCCATTTTTGTTTTTGATAATGACTTTAATAATTACACATAACACATTTTGGATTTTTCATCAATTTCGACCTTGAAAATCTCTGAATTAGAGAATCTTATGAACTTCAAAGTTATAGATCTTTGGGTCTTCTTTCATTTGGAACTTGAATCACTTTAATCTGAAATTGAAATAAGAGGTTATGGCCAAAATACGAACATTGCATATGGTTGAAATTTCCGAAGTTGTACACTGTTAGAACACCCTATTAAATTTATGGCTTCCAAAATCCAAATGTCAAGTCCATTTTCCTAGATATTCATCCAAAGTATTATTTCACCTACATAAAATATAAAAATCATAATAAATATAAATATAATTATTATATAACAAATGTGCTTAATTAAGGGGATTAATGAAACTATAAGTGTAAAATGACTAATTTTTCTTTTAATAAATGTGTACTTTTTAGTATTCATCAAGTGTGTTCGCCAATGGTCACTTCAAATATCAGAACAAATAGAAAGATGACCTTTCATAAAATGTTTCATTTAAAATAATTTTACCATCTTTGTATAATTTAAAATTTTGATGTTTTGTTGTATTTCTAGTCATTCTACAAACAGCATGATTTAAAGAATTCTGAACATATTTAGTAAAAGTAATTTTTCACCAAAGCCTAAAGAAAGATGTGCTATATAAGTTAATTTACCAAATTGACGAGCGGAAAATATATCAATATTTACCGCCACTTTTACCTAATATTTTGTTTAGTTTCTCAGGTTCTATGAACATTTTGGTGTTTTTTTGTTTATTTTGCAGATAAAAATAATATTGGGACTTAATGTAATCAACTCGGGGCTAAAACGATGAAATCCGGGGCAAAAAAAGGTCAAAACGAAAATTTATTGTACGCGTCACGAAGTGCAGTCCTAAATTCCAATTTTGCACAAGTTTGGTATTTTGGCCATAACTCTTTCATCCGATATCCGATTGAGCTGATTCAAGTTGCAGATTAAAGAAGACTCAAAGCTCTACAACTTTTAAATTTAAAATAATTTTGAATTCCTAAATTTTCAAGACCGAAATTAATGAAAAATCCAATATATTTTTGTATAATTACTAAAGTCATTATCAAAAAAATAAAAAATGGAAAATGACAATTTACAATTGTCAAACTTCCACAAAACATGCTTGCATGTTTGGTTGAGTGTTTTGTGGAGTGTCTTGTGGCATGTTTTGTGGAGTGTTTGGTGGAGTGTTTGGTGGAGCGTTTGGTGGAGCAATTGGTGGAGAAATTGTTGGAAGCCTTTAGATTTGCCTATAAATACCAAGCCATTTCATTTATAATTCTCATGCTTTCCTTAGGTTTTTGTCAGGAATTTAAGGATTGCTTCTTGTTTGTATTTATTTTCAGTATTTAATTTATGCATTTTTATTTTCAGTAATAGTAGTTTCTTTTCTTTTCTTTTCTTTTCTTTTATGTTTTGTAGTTAGATTTTCGCTGGGGGGAGGGTGAAGCTTTTATTATTTTATTTTAGATTAATCTCCCTTAATTATAATATGGAAATTATAATTTAACATAAAAGGTTATACCGTCTTAATGGCTGGTTTTATTTATTTGACATAATGTGACACCGCATATATGACTGGTCTTTATGTGACAGATGATTACCGCCTATATGGACAAATAATGATACCGCATTTACGGTCGGTCGGACTTAATTAAATTTTGACTTAATGAGGATACCGCCTATATGGCTGGTTGGTAATATCACTGATAAATTCTATATTATAGTAAGGGAGATTTCTAAATTAGAAATAGTAAACGTGGATCCCCAACCCCCAACATTTTATTTTTATTCTAGGGAAGTGATGAAACACAATATCCACACACTTAATAATTGATTTTCTTTTTATTGGTAATTATTTAGTTTGTTTATTGAGACTTAAGTTTAATGCTTCTTGTTAATTGGTCTTTAATAAGATTGATTTGGTAAACTTAAAATGAACTTGACGAAGGGATTTTAGGTTTCAGCCTTAGATTCAATAGCCCACGATCTTCATTGAGGATAGATAACCCTTTAATAGATTTCCTTACAGGATAGACATATACCTGTTAGGCAGAGGTAGCCACTTTTGGAACTTGAACTTAATGAATTCAAGTAACTTAGTTAACATAGACATATGATTAATTGGGTTATTTGGGTATTTGCGCTGACCATCGACAGAGGCTTTTGCATATCTTCGTGTTCCAGGTTAGCAAACTGACTTATTACATATATATAAGAGAATCAATTCATCTTTAGGATAATATTGTGTGGAATCGCAACCCTAAATCTTTGTGTCTTTTATTTAATTTTCTTAGTATTTTCTTTTGTTTATTTTATTTAAGGAAATCCACATTCAACCAACCAAAAGCAATCATTCTCTTCTCCCTTAATTAGATGCTTGTAAATAAATAGTATCAATAATTAATAACAACAGTAGGAATTAAGTCCTCGTGGGATCGATAATATTATACTACTTGAACGATACGTGCGCTTGCGTTATACGTGTGTGATTACGCTGGTCAAGTTTTTGGCGCCGTTGCCGGGGACTTATTTTTCTTGAGTTATTAATTTTGAAGCTATCTAATTTACTTGTATCTAATTTTCTTTATTTTTATCTGTAATTTTTATTTCTTTCTTTTATTTTTCAGGTGGTTGAAATGGAACAATATTGGGAGATTGAGAGATTACGAGCTTTACTAGAAGAAGATACACCCCAAATTTTGGAGTAACAGTCTGATTTTCTGAGGCCTGTTGTCCAACCCAACAATTATCACTGGATGTCAGAACCAAGAAATATTACATTTGCTCAACAGAACGCAATGGAGAGATGTGAGATATGTGATGGTAACCACCCTAGCGATCAATGCATTTACATTTCAGAGTGGCAGAATTATCAGAATCATTCAAGGTACGAAGAACCATCATATTTCACTGAACCTTATTCTTCATCTTATCCATCATCCACCTACAATCTTCATCAAGAACCAAAACCATCAGAGGAAGATCAGATGATTTACATGCTCAAAGATTGGCTCGAGGAATAGTAAGCTCAAATTGATGCACAATTTCAGAGACAATCAGAATCCATACAGAGAATGATAGATCAAGCGAGATAATTAACAGAAAACCAGAGCTACATACCTCAATGAGCATTTTCAGATGACACTGAGGAAGCCTTCGAGTACCAAGCATTTTATGATGAAACTTTAGTAGAGGAAGAGGTGAGCAGTATCATAACCAGAGGTATCAGTTCAGAAGCCCGCACTAGCAAAGTCTCGATTTGATTTTTATTACTCTTTTGACTCTGACGAGGATGAAGAATCAGACCTGTTTGTACCAACAAAAATTGAGGATGAAACTCTGTATCATCAAAATGAAGATCTTGGAGGTTGCATCGCACAAATATTTGAAGAAGATCTACCTGAACCAATCATTTCAGTCATATCAGAGGATGAAGACCTAAAATCAGACATCTCTTTACATCCTCAGGTTGACACTTATGGAGCATGCATTTCACAGATGACAGATGAAGAGCTGAATGAGAAAATTTTAAAATACATATGTGAAGAAAAGGTGGAGCAAGAAGCAGAGCAAATGGAGGAGCAAAAGTCTGACCATATTAAAGATCTCGGACATTCAAGAGAAACATCTCTGTTTTGGGGAGTACAAATCAAAGATATCACCCAGAAGCTTGACAGAATGTAACTTCCATTTCAAGTCAAACACCATACGAGACCTCCTGATTTTCTTTCTTTCTTTTCAGGAAGCATTAGAGCAAAAAAGGTCAAAAATGTGGCACAAGCACTTAATGGGACAAAATTCTTTTTGCCACTTTACCGTTGGAAGAGACCTGTCAAAAGCAATGCTCACGGGATCATCTTTAATCGGACATCCAAAACGACACTGAAACCTCCTTGACAGATGAATTTCAGTCACGTCTGGCTGAAGACTTAAAATTTAGCGCTAGCAGGAAAGCAACCCATGTAATTTGTTATAATTTTTGTTTTCATATTTTGTGTATACATGTTGTAGAGTTTTTAATTTTGTGTGATATTTTCAGGGAAAATCACAAACGGAGCATTTTAAGATAGAAGGAATGGTGTTGGAAATCACAAAGAAAAGAGCTAATTCATTTGTGATGGCTGAGTAAAGAATGAATTCTTGAGACGCATCCTTATGAATTTATACTAAGCGAGTGGCGTATTGCGTACACAATTCTGTTGCCTTAATAATTGCTTTGATTTGCTTTTCTTTTGTCATTTCTTTTATTTTATACTTTTTGACAAGATCTATACTTTTTGACCTTTCACGATTTATTTTATTGTTTAGCTAACAATCGTCCTTTGGAAGATACTAGTGCTATTATTACTCACCATTTTCAGGTACTATAAATTCAACTCATCATTACACTCTTGAAGGCATCCGGAACTGAGAGAGAAATACATAAAAATGGAAGCTACATCAAGAATACGAGTTGAAAATATCTGTGTGTTTTTTGGTACTAGTGTTGGTGTTAAACCAGAATACATTGCAGCAGCACAGGAATTGGGTTGAGTCTTAGCTGCAAGGAATATGCATTTAGTATATGGCGGTGGTAATCTTGGACTTATGGGGATCGTTTCAAAGGCTGTACAGGAAGGAGGCGGTCATGTTTTGGGAATCATTCCAAAACTTTTGGCGGAGGCGAATCTTATAGGACCATCAAACGGAGAAGAACTTATTGTGCCAGGTATGTCTGAACGACTGGTAGAAATGATTAATTGTGCTGATGCTTTTATTGCTTTACCAGGTGGCTTGGGCACAATGGAGGAAATTTTACAGTACTATCTTGGACAAACTTGAACATACACCAGAAACCGCTTGGACTATACAACGTTGATGGATTTTATGATTTTCTTTGTGTGTTTCTTGATGCCCGGAGAAATGGATTCGTGTCAAAACCTATAAAAGAACTCCTCTTCACTACCAGAACTGCCCCAGATTTAATTGACCAAATCTTAGCCTTTGAATCACAAATTGACCCTATTCTTTCCAAGATAAACTGGTCTAATAATGATCGTGGTAAGAGGCGTCGGATTAATCTGGATCTTAACCTTTAACTTTTCATTTAGATGTTGAATTTCAGCTAACCAGATACGGTTTTCTAAACTCTTCTTCTACTGTTTAAGACATTGGGGACAATGTCTCATTTAGGTTTGGGGGATGGGAATAGTTAATAGTATCTTATTTTTATTGTGTTATTTTTAGTCCAAAATTTTTTGAAAAATTCAAAAAAAAAATGAAAATTTTTACAAAATTAAAAAAATATTTTGTGTTTTTGTTTTTAACTTGATTAATCGGGTGAAATTGGAGAGAGATAGCTGTGTATAACCGCTACTAACCTGCAAAACTACAAACAAGATCTGAATTCTTCAAAGTCTTCATTGAATTCCCGCTGATTCAATAACCGCTACTAACCTACAAAACTACAAACTGTGGTGGTGTGAGTCATAATGACTCAGTAAGTAACCCTGCTCATAACTTGAGCATCAAACACAAACAAGATCTGAATTATTAATCTGTATTAACCTAAGCTGCTTACTTGACACACAATATAAGATAAATTTAGACTTATTATTTTATCTCAATCCATTTAGCAAACATGTTATAAATTTACTTATCTTCTTTACCAGACTATACATAAACTTAATCATGTTTCTTGTTTATACTTTCTAAAATCCATAACATTAAGTATGAGTTAACTATAGAACTCTTAATCATTTTCAATCATTACTATTTTGCTGTTAATTTCTTATTTATACTTTAAATATCCATAATCTAGTCATTGAGTTTTCATAGTTCCATTACGTTTCTACTGTGTTACTCTGGTATCTTTCCACTTTTCTATATACTTATTTCTAATCTAGTTCCGACTTTTATTATAATCATCTTTCTTTGATATCATTGAAATATCATCAAATCAGACTAATAAAATATTCTTTCTATTAAACATCCAACAGACTAAAATCAGCCATATAATCATGTATATGAAACCATACGATCATACGCTAATATCTTACCAATTGTTCCTTCCATGTGAACATATATTACACACAGGCATCAATCACAAATATATATATATATATATAATCATGCTATCATACTTCAATGTCAATTATATGCATCTCAGATGAATTACTAGCATATATAATTCATATGCACGTCATGTATGCTATATAAAACTTTAACATGCTATGCTTTTTAGAAGATACTCTTTGAAAACTCTTTCTGAAAAACTATTATCTTAAAGTTTCTTTCTGAAAATTCTTTGCTGAAAACTTTACTTTACTTTCTCTTTCTGGAAAAGCTCTTTCTGAAAACTGTATCTGAAGACTGAAAACTACACTTGAAAACTGGGATCTGTATCTAAAAACTAAAAGTTGTATCTTAAAACTGTAAACTGTATCTGAAAACTGAAAACTGAAATCTGAAAAACTGTTTCCAAACTCTGTTTGTGAAAACCGTGTACTATAATCTGGTTTCTGAAATCTAGGCACTGAAAATCTGAAAACTGTGTACTGAAAATCTGAAAACTGAAAACTGCTCTGCACCCAGAACCATAACTCAACTAGGTGTACTCGATGCCCAGGACCATAACTCAACTGGGCATCTCTAGAACTGGTGGTACCCTACATCCAGGACAAACACTCAACTGGCAACGTAGAGCTCTACACCCAGGACCATAACTCAAATGGCAGTGTAGCCACCAAGTTCTGAAATCATGATTTCGGGACTCTGTTGCCCCTAGTCCTGCTCGAGGATCTGAGAGCGTCCCCTCAGTCCTCCACATGTGCACATGCTACTATATCTGTCAATTCCAAAGTATCCGTCAATTCCGAACTGTATCTCAAGTTACATACTGGGGTGAGGTTTTACCTCATGCCCCGAAAACCACGTAAAAACTGCTGATAAACTTTTAAAACATAAATCGAATCTCAAAACTGTAAGAAACTTTTCTGAAATACTTTTCTTTCATAAACATCTACAACTTTTCTTTAAAACACTTTGAATTTCAAAAACATTGTTAACTGCAACTCAATCTCTGAAAATCTTAACACACACACACATGCCATACATATATGCATTTCTCATGCTTCTTTCTACTCTAGCCATGATTTATTAAATGTCATACATGTACATGTACATGTTCATGCATACTCATAAATCAAAGATATATGTATTATATTCCTTACATGCTTCTATCTTGAGTTAACTCATGTTCTATATGACTTTTCTGTCCTCATCATACTTTGCGTATAACGCACATGCTCGTTTACATGATAAGTTTCCATAACTTTATAAATTCATACACTTTGATAAGCACTCACACATAATATTATAATTTCACACTCAAGTCAACTTGCATTAGCTTTTTCGACCAAATTATCATATCAACACAATTTAAAAATCAACTTATGATAATCAAACATGAAACCAATATCACAGATTCCATAATTGTGCACACACTCAGTCCATCAAAGCTATTCTACTGTAACATCATCACATACAGATACTTTTTTACAAACCGTCATTTTTAAACTTTAATCCCATTCCCTATGGTGTAGTTTCTACAACCCCCATACCCAAGTCTCGTTTAATTATAATCATAAACATGACATCATTCATATACTTTATCTATCTATATATATGTATACACTGGTTTATACCTAGATATGCATCTCTTTACTTTCATATGCTCATGCTTATCTTTTACTCATACACCTGCTTCTTTCTCCTATATTCATCTTTATATATATATATACAGGTTTCATGCATATACTATGTACAACTTTATTATATAACTAATTTCGAACAATGTTAAATCTCTTAAGTATTCATAGCATGAGTTGCTTACCTAGCTAGACGAACGCTCGTATTCTTGGTCCGGTTTGTCAAACAATAGTAATACAAGGTCAGAACCGCTATTTGCGGAACTTTCAACTCATCTATACTAAACTTCCGGACTTTCCCGGAATACACTAATCCTCTCTGATTCTACCATTCAAACTTCATTACTCTAATACATGCTTATATACTATTCTAAACTAACTAGATAACTCAGATTCTCATTTTACGCGTTTGCGGCAAAACTTACGGAAAAGTTTCCGCAAATGCTACAGAAGGGTCTCGAACCCTCCGAACTAATCCGGAATTACTCAATTACCCTCGCAATATCATATTTATATTCCACCCAAGGCAATGGTCATCTAAGTTCAATCGCGCGAGAAACTCCGTTTCACTGGAAACTCGCTAATACTACCGGATCGATCAAATCTAATCCGTTCTCACTCGAATTCTACGACAAGCATCAATTTAACATATTATATCATATCCAATTCAATTCATGCTAATTCACTACACTACGGAACTACTGGAAACATCCGAATATAAAATTGTAAACTTTAAAATGACTTATTTTAAACACAGAGTCGTACCGAAATTCCGAGGGCATATTCGGACTCCCAACGGCCATACAAACGCGCTGGTGTCGACGGAATTCTGATCGGAGCTACTTTTCATCATGGGAATATTGTTCACTGTCGCTTTCTTCCTCATTTCGCATGCAACTGGCCGCTGATCGGTGAAATTGATTCCGCATACTCGTAGTACTCTCTGATGGCTTCGATTTGGTAGGTGGCTCGGGCCGTGAAACGAACCGACGAGCTGGAACCGACTAACCCACGCGCGCCACTATTTTCTCCTCCCTGCGCCGCCGTCTGCTGCCAACTGAGCGATCGCCGGCCACCATCGTGAACATCGTCACCGGACGATTTCTTTGCCACCAGTGCGCCGGCCAGACGCCGGCCGGATCGTCGCCGGCGTCTCTCTCTTCTCTTCACGTGCGTTTCCCTCTCTCTCTCTCTATTGCGTTTTTCATTTCGTGTATTTCTTTTTTTCTTTTTTTTTTTTGTAAAATCTTACAATTAATAATAATAATTAATAATAAAAAATATCATAAATCCAGAAATTACTAAAATGCCCCCACTATGAAGGGTATTTTCGGAAATCACCACTTTCGAAGCCCTTATGATGCGATTCTTGAAATATGTTCAACACGAAAGTTGTTCGTCTTGGAAAAAAGAGTCTGATGGTTCAAGAATCAACTCGATCGGAGGTCTTTTGCTAATTTCTTGATCAAAACTGTAAACTTTACGCGTATATTAAATATCGCGTAACTGATTCTTGAGACGACGAGTCTTTCGACGCAACAATTCTCCACTTTATAATATTCCGACTCATATGACATCGCTTGAACTCTTATTTTTCATTATCATCATGCTCCGAGACTAAAATGTCAGTCCGGGAATCTTCTAGAACAGTTCCGAAAATCTGGGATGTTACAAAGGAGTTTCCACCCTTGATACGTATCTCAAAACTATTTTTGAAACAAGTTAATTTTTGTTTATTTCCTTTTGAATTATTTAATTTGTGAATTCTCCATAAAACTGACTAAAATGAATCTTCATATGCTCAATTGGAAGGTATTATCAACATGCACGGTAACATACGGACATGAGCTGTAATTGAAAAGTTTGTAATATTCAGTGCTCTAGTTTACTTGGAGGAAGCATCTATAAATGGAAATGGAGTAAAAAAAAAAATATGAGATCCGAGTTATTAAGTCCGTATGGGTGTTTTAACATCTAGTGCCCTAAAACCAACTGGTTTGGGAGCCACTGGCCTAAAGCTCGCTACATGGATCGAAGATGTTGCAAAATATATTTATATATGAAGTCTGAGTAATTAAGTCTGCATGGGTGTCTTAACACCTAGTTCCCTAAAGCCAACTGGTTTGGGAGCCACTGGCCCAAAGCTCGCTACATAGACGGAATATATTGTATATAAATAAAAAAAAATCAAAAATCAAAGAAAAAAATCATAAAAATCAGAAAAAAAAAATTATTTCATTGCTACAAAAAGGTGTGAATTCTGATAAAACTTTAGGACAAAAATATTACTCTCTTCTCAACTGCACTTGTGATTATTGTGGGCAAAATGAGTTGATTAATATTTTGTTGGTTGTGTATATGAAAAATAGTAAAAATAATCGGAGAATTTACTTATTCGGTAATTTCGAAAGAAAGAAAACAACTATTAACTTGGAGTAGAAGTTTCATCTGTTTAGTCACTAACTTCTTTATTCTCTTTTCTCTTGTCTTTTTGCTTTTGTGTGCATTAGTTTTACTATCTTTTTTACTTTTATAAAACATTTGTGGGTACTGTCGCTGTAAACCTTCACGAGACTACAACTCCTCCACTAGGGACACCTAGGGGTTTAAAGGCTTGTTGCATACGCTAAATGCAACCGTGATCCCTACGAAAATGGCTTAGTTTAATTTTAATTGTTTTTTTTTGCATTTTTTTTTTGCTATTTTGCTCGAGGACTAGCAAAATGTTAGGTTTGGGGGTGTGATGAGCGAAAATATATCAATATTTACCGCCACTTTTACCTAATATTTTATTTAGTTTCTCGGGTTCTATGAATGTTTTGATGTGTTTTTGTTTATTTTACAGATAAAAATAATATTGGGACTTAATGGAATCAACTCGGGGCTAAAATGATGAAATCCGGAGCAAAAAAAGGTCAAAAACGAAAATTTACTGTACGCGTCACGAAGTGCAGTCCTAAATTCTAATTTTGCACAAGTTTGGTAATTTTGCCATAACTCTTTCATCCGATATCCGATTGAGCAGATTCAAGTTGCATATTAAAGAAGACTCAAAGCTCTACAACTTTGAAATTTAAAATATTTTCGATTTCCGAATTTTACAAGACCGAAATTAATGAATAAGCCAATTTGTTTTGTATAATTACTAAAGTCATTATCAAAAAAAATAAAAAATGGAAAATGACAATTTACAATTGTCAAACTTCCACAAAACATGCTTGCATGTTTGGTTGAGTGTTTTGTGGAGTGTCTTGTGGCATGTTTGGTGGAGTGTTTCGTGGAGGATTTTGTGGAGTGTTTGGTGGAGCAATTGGTGGAGAAATTGGTGGAAGCATTTAGATTTGCCTATAAATACCAAGTCATTTCATTTGTAATTCTCATGCTTTCCTTAGTTTTTTGTAAGGAATTTAAGGATTACATCTTGTTTGTATTTATTTTCAGTATTTAATTTATGCATTTTTATTTTCAGTAATAGTAGTTTCTTTTCTTTTCTTTTCTTTTCTTTTATGTTTTGTTGTTATATTTCCGCTGGGGGAAGGGTGAAGCTTTTATTATTTTAGTTTAGATTAATCTCCCTTAATTATAATTTGGAAATTATAATTTAACATAAAATGTTATACCGCCTTAATGACTGGTTTTATTTATTTGACATAATGTGACACCGCCTATATGACATGTCCTTATGTGACAGATGATTACCGCCTATATGGCTGATTTATGGATAAATAATGATACCGCCTTTAAGGTAGGTCAGACTTAATTAAAATCTGACTTAATGAGGATACCGCCTCTATGGCTGGTTGGTAATATCACTGATAAATTCTATATTATAGTAAATGTGGATCCCCAACCCCCAGAATTTTATTTTTATTCTAAGGAAGTGATGAAACACAATATCCACACACTTAATAATTGATTTTCTTTTTATGGGTAATTCTTTAGTTTGTTTATTGAGTCTTAAGCTTAATGCTTCTTGTTAATTGGCCATTAATATGATTGATTTGGTAAACTTAAAATGAACTTGACGAAGGGATTTTAGGTTTCAGCCTTAGATTCAATAGCCCACGATCTTCCTTGAGGATAGATAACCCTTTAATAGATTTCCTTACATGATAGGCGTATACATGTTGGGCGGGGGTAGCCACTTTTGGAACTTGAACTTAATGAATTCAAGTAACTTGGTTAACATAGACATATGATTAATTGGGTTATTTGAGTATTTGTGTCTGACCATCGATAGAGGATTTTGCATATCTTTGTGTTCCAGGTTAGCAAACTGACTTATTACATATATATAAGAGAATCAATTCATCTTTAGGATGATATTGTGTGGAATCACAACCCTAGATCTTTATGTCTTTTATTTATTTTTCTTAGTATTTTCTTTTATTTATTTTATTTAAGGAAATCCACATTCAACCAACCAAAAGTAATCATTCTCTTCTCCCTTAATTAATTACTTGTAAATAAATAGTATCAATAATTAATAACAACAGTAGGAATTAAGTCTTCGTGGGATCGATAATATTATACTACTTGAACGATACGTGCGCTTGCATTATACGTGTGTGATTACGCCGGTCACAAATTCTTCTCTATTTTAGCATTAGAATATTTAAATAAATCTAAAGAACTCATACCTCTACTAGATGACGCATACCTGGCCATTTGAGTTTGCGTTGTATCAAGTCAAATTTCAGCGGCATGATGTCTTTCCAAGTTCTTGTTCATATTGCCATATCCACCAATAAATTTGTAAGAAACCCCACAATAGTTGCATATTACTTTTGGACCTTCATTTTCAGTCTCAACTAAATGAAAATGAATTTTGAAAATATCAGAGGAACGAGACTTAACTTCTCTTCTCTGTGTACCGATACTAAGGCCGCTCTCTTGGGTTGACACATTTGACATGGTTGTTGATGATGATTTTTGGGCCCAAGGGTCCCTAGCAGTATAAGGAGGGCATAAAAGGGATTTCCATCTTCAAGATTCAGAGGGTCGAGCCCAGAGAATAGTTGCATCCGGCCCAGCAAAGAAGTCGAGGTCGGTTCATATTTGTCACCCGACCCAAGGTGTAGAGATGCCATGGAAGCGAAGGGAGTTAATTCCTCGGGATCGACCCGACCTGACTAGTAACATTTATCACCTGACCCAAGTAACATGATTCATGCATAGGTGTTGGATAATTATGACCCATAACATCACTATTTGTAAAAGACATGGTGTTTTTGCACAAATTAACTATGTGACAAAGGAAATTGCTCTTTTATCATTTTTTAATTGGATTATTTGGATATATAAATGATAAAAGTCCATATGATTAGTACCAGATTAATAAGATATGAGACAGTATTAATCCACGTAAGGTTTAATCATTAAATATCCCTAGTCGTAGTATTATCGAGACTGGACATCGATAATGTGAAATAGACTAGTATTACACTTGTGCGCGTTATGGAAGCTTAACGGCATAGTTCTCATATATTTGAGTATTGGATACTTATGCAAGTATGATAGGAGGTTCTGTTAGCCATTGGACCGGGAACAACTTCGCTCTGGATAGACCCCTCAGAGTCTCATTGGTAGTATGACTATGTGTCTATGGGAATCCGAATCAAGGTAGATGTATATGGTCTTAATCATAGACTTGCATCGCTAATACTTGCGACAATCAATATACTTTGGTTTTGATCGTCCGGAGCTTTAACAGGTTCTGTGTACGCCTATTCTAGGTTTACTGAGAATCGTAGTGTATTGGGTGTGATGTCAAGATGGAAGTATCACTTCAGTCATATGGAGATGATGATCACGCAGGATACATAACTAGTACTCTTAAATGCTGCAACTATCGGGATAGTATGACTAGGTCATGATTATCCGATTACAGAGATTAGTTGCTAGTGATCCGATATATGCTTCGTACAGGGTAGACACAATTCCAGCCCTAGGCCTAGCATGTGACATCCGATACTGGATCGTATTACGCAATACATTGTATATTATGTCGTATACAGATTATATATTCTTCGTTGAATATTTCTGGAGAATTGGGTAGGCACGGTGCTTTGCTAGAAGTCAACCATGTCTTGTAAATCGGTGAGAACGTGGTACGGGTTACGCACGTGTCAGATAGTCCGACAATCGTATTTACTGCCAACATATCCAAGGATCTATTGGGTCGCTTCCCAAAGATTCACCAATGACATTTGACTCGAATAAAATTAATCTGGGATTAATTATGAGAGAGAAAATTAATCTGGGATTAATTACGACAAGAATTTATCTGGGATTAAATTCGTCTAGAAGAGAGAACGCGATTAATTTTGAATTAATCGGCAAAATAAATTTAATAGTTAAATTGGATTTTACTATTTAATTTATTTAATTGGGCTAAAATAATATATTGGATATATTAATTGAAATTGGATATCAATACGGAATTAACATTGGATTTTAATTTAAACGGACGAATTAATTTGGAATTAATTCTTAAGTGACTTTCGTAATAATTTTGCTAGGCATTATTATTTAATTAAATTGGATTTAATTACGTAGCGACGAAAAATTCGTTTAGTCGGATTAAACGAACCGGGCCCAAAGTGGGTTGTACAAGCCAACTTGAATTTGGAATTTAAAGTGGTGGGACTCACTTTAACTTAAATCAACTTGCCAAAAGATGATGGAAATGGTTGGCAATATTAATTGTACTTTAGAAGTCAAAACACGCACTTTTCAAAACTTTGGTATTATGTTTTTAGAAAACACAAAATACACTATTCACACTTCTCTCTTTCCTCTCCATCTCACCATGGCTGAATTCTTTACACCTTGGAGGTAAAATTTTGTTTCAATTTTTGGACAAAGCTAGCACTTTGGGAGTCAAAGAAAGGTGATAGGGAAACTCACCCAAGAGTTTGGAACTCAAAAAGAAGGCTTGGAGCTTCTACATCCATCAAAAGTTTTGAACTTCAACCGATCAATGTAAGTCTTTTCCGCAAACTCACTTGTTTATTTCACAGACAAATCATGATTTAGATATCATTGGCATGTCTAGGACACTAACAATGGTATCAGAGCCAATCTAAGCATGATTTGAATTTTAGGGTTCTTAACTTTAATTTGGGAATTTTATGCTTGGAGTGTGAAAATTCGAAATTGGTTGTTTGGTTGTGTTTGGATGATGATGAATTGGATTTGTGCATCTTTGGATTTGTAAAAATTGATTAGATTAATTTTCCCCAAATTCCCTCATATGGCCGAAAGTAACCATAAGGGATATCATGGTGATTTTTTGAAATTAGACTATTGGATGAGTTTAATGCATGAAATGAATGTTAATTGTTGGTTTAATTGGATTGAAATCAAAATTGAATGTTGTTTCATGTTATTGCCGTGGGATGTAGCATGTTAGAATGAGTTGATTTTGCCTCAATTTTGTGTTGGACATGAATTTGAGAATTAAGCATGATTAATTGGATTAATTAGTGTTTTGGAAACATTAGATTAATTGATTAATTGTGTTAATTACACTTAAATTGAATTAATGTATTTTTTGGAATATTATGTTAATTTAATTTGTTGTAATTGGGCTAATGGGCTTGGTTGGGCCAAGTATGGTTTTGGACAATTGGGTTGGATCCAATTGGGCCTAAAACCATTTCCATAAAGTCCAAATATGACTATTGGGCCTTTAAAATTTAATTCGGCCTAATGGGCCTGAATCAATTTTGTGGCATATGGTGATTCCTAACTTGGGCCTTGGCATCTTGGGTTGGATCCATAATTGCCAAAGCCCATGCCTAAAGAATTAATTGAAAGCCCATTGGACTTTAATTGAATAGTATTGGATGCTAATTGAGCCTTTGAGACCCAAGTGGATTGGATTTGGAATCCAAGTCTAAAAGGTACTATTAAAAGTGTAATTATTTAATTGGAATTATATATGAATTAGTATTGGATACAATTTAGATTGGATTTAAAATTGTAGTTCGATATAATTCAAAGAATACTTACTTTGAGTATTTATTCTTAAACGAGTTGGACTCGCGCAAATCAAATCGTTGTATGAACATTGGATGGTCACTAATCAAAGATTAATTAATTGGATTGGATTGATTGACAGCATACTTTGTGTGAATACTTGGATGTATTTATATGAATAATATATATCAGATAGATATTAGTTGGGTGGGGGAAATTTTGGAAATTGTTGTAAATTTGGAATTTATTAAATTGGACTTGTGTGTCCAGCCTTTCACCTCCTTATCTCTTTGTATTTCTCTTCTCACCAATTCCCCTCAATGCAAATGAGGTTTCTTTAATGTATTATGTAATTGGGTAGAAGAATGTAAAGTGCTAGCGGGAGAGAGGAAAGAGAGTGATTTGTTCTAGGAACAAATTGTATTATATATCCATCCGCATATCATTATTAAATTTTATCGCGCCTTATTATGATTTTAGAATGCATGTTTAAGGGTGTATGATGAGACCTAATTAAAGATAATAAATTGGTTGCCAATTTACGCGAAAAATCCTCACTTTAATATTAAGTGTTTTCCTTCCATTGAGTGGTTCTCTCTCAAGATCCAAGATTGACTTTGATTTGTTGGCCAAAGTCAAGATCACTGTCTATCGCGGATGTGTTTGAACCACGAAAGCTTTGTTATATATTGCATGTCTTCGGCAGTTGTGACTTGTTGGCCAAAGTCAAGGTCACTTTTGTACATCGACGTGGATTACGAAGCTTTCCCACTGTCAATGGGTCACGCTTAACTGGAATCATTAAGCTTGTTGAGCCAAAGTCAAGGCTTAGTTTATTCAGAGGAAAATGTTAGGATGATATATTGGATATATGTTTTGGACTTGGAGGTCCACCTACCGGATCTAGGATTGGATGGGATCCAATTGATCTTAGAGATCTACCTAGTTAAGTTTCATACAACTTGTTGGCCAAAGTCAAGGTTGTGTGTTATTTAACGGATCCTAGCCCACTAGGAAACTGGGTTTCCCGAGTACTCACAGAGGGTTAGAGGCTCGCCGAAAAATAGTGGGAGGCTAGTATTAAATTTCCAATTTCGTTTAATACTTGCTAAACGCGCTCTTTTATTTTATTTATCGTCGTTATAAATATATATTAGTTGGACTAATATCTTTTATTGCTTTCATTGAACAGTTGGACTATTTTCACACTACTCCACTTGTAGTTGGTTATATAGTTAGACTATAGTAACCATTAAATTTTGAGTGTACCTGATATCGTTGATTGAATAGTTGGACTATTTCAATCGAGATGGTTGGAAAGATTAGCGTTAGGGACATCATCATGGGCGATAATGTCTTTAACGACTCCAATTTTCCAGAATGGGAGATGAATCTCAGGATAGTCCTGGGAGTCGAGAAGTTACTCTATGTTATAGAGAAACCTCTCGGGCCGGAGCCCGGAGTTGAGCAAATAGTAGAGCATGAGCTTTGGAAGACTCATCGTGATGATAACTTTAGTGCTCAATCTGTCATGTTTTTCGCAATGACTCCTCAGTTTCGTCGTCAGAACAAAGGATTGGATCCTTATAGTATGATGTTGAAATTGAAGGATCTTCACATATCTAACCTTAGATCACAGAAGTATGAATTGCAAAAGAAGATATTTCGTTCATGTATGTCAGAGGGTACATCTGTCGACCATTATGTGTCACAGATGATTGCTGACATCGAACAGCTAGGTCAGCTAGGCATAACCTTTGAGGCCGAGACTTCCATAGATTTGATCTTACAGTCTCTGCCTGACTGCTGGGGCGGGTTCTTCATGAACTATAACATGATGAACCAATAGAAGACTCTTGGAGAGTTGATGGCAATGCTGAAAGAAGCATTTCCAGAGCTTCTGAAGGGCAAAAAGCGCGAGGCACATCTTACTTCGACATCTCAGAAAGCCAAGGCTTGGCCGAAGGCTTCTAGAGGTGTGAAGAAAAAGAAGAAAAAGGGCAATGCCAAATCATCAAAGTCTTCTAGGAAGACTAAGGACATATCCCAAGACGTCTGCCTATATTGTAACAAACGGGGTCACAGGAAGCGTGAATGCCATGAGTACAAGGCGGAGTTAAAGGAAGTGAAGATGGGCAAGGCTCCGGCTTCAGGTATATTTGTTATAAACATGTCCACTACTGGTTTTAAAAAATTGGATTTTTGATTCTGGATGTGGCACTCACTTATTTACTGATGTGCAGGATCTGCTGATTAGCAGGAGACTAGCTTCAGGCAAGATCGACCTTCAAGTCAGAAACGGGACGAGAGTCACTGTTTTGGCCATTGGAACCTATGTTTTGAATCTGCCCTTAGGGCATGTACTTACATTAGGTGACTGTTATTTTGTACCTAGTTTGACTAGGAACATCATCTCTGTATCTTGTTTAACCCGATGCGAGTATACCTTTGTATTCTGGAACACTGGGTGTTTTGTATATAAAGATGACATTTTGATATGTACAGCATATGTTAATAATGGTCTTTATATTTTGAATTTAAACGAATCTCAAACATATAATATGACAAACAAAAGGCTCAAATTAAGTAAAACAGATGAAACTTATATGTGGCATTGTCATCTATGACACATTATCAAGACTCGTATATCCACACTTTCGAAGAGTGGATACATGGACGGATTTGATCCTAATTCATATGATGTCTGTGAATCTTGTTCATTAGGCAAAATGTCTAAAACACCTTTTAGTGGGAAGGGTGTACGTGCCACCGAGCAGTTAGCCCTCGTTCATGGTGACGTATGTGGGCCCATGTCTAGCCAGACTAGAGGTGGATATGAATACTTCGTAACCTTTACAGATGATGCATCACGTTATAGTTATGTGTATCTTATGAGACACAAGTCGGAAACTTTTGAGAAATTCAAAGAGTTTCGACACGAAGTAGAAAAATAGACCGGCAAAAGTATTAAAACATTACGGTCAGACCGCGGTGGAGAATACTTAAGCTATGAGTTTCAAAATTACTTGAAAGAATATGGTATTCTTTCACAGTGAACTCCTCACGGAACACTTCAATTGAACGGTGTGTCTGAACAGAGAAACCGGAACTTTATTGGACATGGTAAGGTCAATGATGAGTTGCACTGAGCTACCAATTTCCTTCTGGGGATACGCATTGAATAGTGTAATACTTATTTTGAATAAGGTTCTGTCAAAGTCTATTGGATAGACTCTATATGAAATATGGACAGGAAAGAAACCGGGTTTCTCATTCCTGAAGATTTGGGTATGCTGGGCATATATTAAACGTTTGGATGGTACCAAACTAGAACCCAAATCGGATAAGTGCCTATTTGTAATTGGTTATCCTAAGGATCCAAATGATATTATTTCCACAACCCACAAGAGAACAAAATATTTGTTGCTCTCCATGCGGTCTTCCTTAGAGGAATTCCTAAATGCAGTGGTAAGTGGGAGGAAAGTAGAACTCGATGAAAATTGGAGTGATACTATTCCTGGCACCGATCTCCTCATGGAACATGAACAGTTCATCAGAGATGAGACTGTTTTATAATTTTCTAATACACAAGAACCGCGTAGGTCGGAGAGAGTCAGAAAACACCTTAGAGGTATGGGTTTCTGATTTCACCTTATTAGATATCAATCTTATTGAGGAAGATGAATCGACTACATATAAGGAAGCGATACAAGGTATTGACTCCGCTTTATGGTAAGATGCGATGAAGTCCGAAATGGATTCCATGTATACCAACCATGTTTGGACACTGGTTGATGTAACAGAAGGAATTGTGCCTATTGGTAGCAAATGGGTCTTCATGGTGAAGATAGACATGGATGGCAATATATAAATGTACAAAGCTAGGCTTGTAGCGAAAGGGTATCGTCATCAACATGGTGTCGATTACGATGGAACCTTTTACATGTTGCCATGATTAAATCCATTCGGATAATGCTTGCTAAAGCTGCTATATGACACAGAAATCGACGACGCTTTTCCAGGCTCGCGACCCGGTCGGGAGTACGGAGTAGCCCGCGGGGGAACTAAACCAGAGAAATAACATGGAGTCGCCACCCAGTGTGAACTGGGAAATGATTTAAGGCCGCACTCTCCCCTCGCAAGGGAAGACCTCAAACCGTTCGGTTTGGAATGGTCCCTTACTCATGCCACTTGTAATTAACGGATTTATATAATAATATAACCGAGTCTACGCAACAACAACCTACATCTAAGTTTGCATACTACCTATATCTAAGTTTGCATGCATAAAAGTAAGTCGGAATAACGGCAAGCACACAGTCTCATGCATACATTAAATCGCTAAGCATGGTAATGTAAATAAATAATAACCTAAACATAAACGTTGAATAGACATAATCAAGTTCCTAATGCGAAAGAAATAACTAAATCATGCTTGGAAATAATCAACTAATCATGCATAAAAAATAACATACTAAACAACCTAATCATGCATAAAAGTAACATACTATTTCTAATAAACAACAAATAAACATAAGATCGGATGACATGAAATATGTGCGTCTCTCAAGCGGTACGTGGCATTGTATCCTGAGTGCAGACCGCACTACCTTCCATTCAGATTCGGCTATGGAATTTACGTCCGGGTTTCCATCCGATATACGGCAAGAGATAACACATATTTCATTCATCCCATGGCCACAACTTACATGAATCTATAATACACATGCGAAGAAATAATAATAACTAACGGAAAGAAAGTGCGGGAATAAATAAAAAGGTGCCCTCAGGTCTAACCTCTTAAGTCGTCTCTTGGAAGTGCGTTGCACGGTTATCGGAAGGGTTAATGCTCCGCAACTTCTCTAGTTCACTGGTTCGTTGTTTTCCTTCGTTGCCTCGTTGTTTTAGGCTGTTGTTTTCTCTGTGTTGACACTGTTTTCAGGGGCTGTTTTGTGGTGTGTATAGATTGTTTTCAATGGTGATTTTGAACTGTTTGTAGCAGTGCAGGGGCTGGTTTCTGGGCTGTATTTGCGGTAGTGCAGGGGCTGGTTTCAGGGGCTATTTTGTGATTTTGGAGGGCTGTATTTGTTGATGTGTTTGATCGGTTATGGGAGAGGTAGTAAGGGCTGTGTGTTTATTTGTTTACGTGAGGGGCTATGTGTGTGTGAGTTGTGTGTTGAGTGAGTGTGTGCGTGAGGCTGTGATGAGTGGACTGTGGGTGCGTGAGGCTGTGATGAGTGGACTGTGGGTGCGTGAGGCTGTGATGAGTGGACTGTGGGTGCGTGAGGGTTGTGTGTTGAGTGAGTGTGTGCGTGAGGCTGTGATGAGTGGACAGTGGGTGTTGCCGTGTCAGTTTGTGTCGAGTGTGGAGAGTGAATATGATGTGTGAGGCTATGATGAGTGGACTGCGGGTGCGTGAGGGTTTGTGTTAAAGGGCTACTATACATGAGGGAGTAGTATAGTCGGTTGGTTGTTGTTTCCTGGTGAGGGTTGTGTGAGTTTTAGGCTGGCGAAGTGTGGGCCGCTAGTGGCTAGGGTTTTTGGTGGCTGTTTGTGCGGCAACTTGAGGGGAGATTTCAAGGTTATTTCACGACAATGGAGGAGGTTTTTCGTTGCGTCTTAGGCGTGTGAATGCTCTTAGGGAGAGAGAGGAGGGGTGTGAATGAGCTAGGGGTTCTAAGGTTGGGTTTATGCTTCTTTTTATAGGCAAGGGTTGGGGTTGTCCTTATGCGAATAGGGAAGGAATATTGTGTAATTATGAGAGGATATTTAATTTGTGTGTCATAATGAAAGAATCTCTCCAAATTAGGAAGGTAATTTGATTTGATTTTATTTGATTTTATTTAGTTTAGGAATGTGATTTAATTTAATTAGGAAGGTGATTGATGATATTTGATTTGACTCTTTTAATTTGGGAAGGTGATTTGGCTTGATTTCAACATGTGTTTAATATGTGAATTAGTTATTTTGGAATGCTTTGGGCGTGAATTAGAGGCTTTCGGCTTGGGTTTGGTTCTTTTGGGTGGGCTTGGTGTGTGTTGCGGTGGTTTTGGGCCAAGGATGTGTGGCTTACGGGGGTTTTGGGTCAATGTGTGTTTTAAAATATAGATCCAATAATTGATTAGCTCACTTATTTTTTAGGCAAGGGTTGGGGTTGTCCTTATGCGAATAGGGAAGGAATATTGTGTAATTTGTAGGAAATGCTTTCCTCGCGCAGCGGAAGCGATTAGGCACACAGATCGGACTTGAAATTTTTTCTGCTTTCCCCTTCCTTTGGCTGAATATAACCAGTGGGTATACTAAAATTTTGCTTCTGTTTCGGACAAGATTTCAGCCTCGGAATACCCCTGAAACAGTCCCCGAACAGCCCCTGAACTGTAGTGAAAAACCGGACTGTTTTGGACCCGTTACACAACGGAACTGCACACAAATCAGCCCCTAATTTGCGTGAACTGCAAGGGTGATATAGATATGATTTTTCCACTCAAATACAGTCTCAACTCAGCCCCAAAATATCCCCAAATTGTTTCCCAAAAAAACCCGAATTAAAACAAAACAAAACAAGCCCCGAATCAAGCAATCAAGGTGCGGCAATGAGGTGATACAAAGCCTCACAGCCGTGACCTAAGAGAATGGAGGAAGAAGATGATTTGTTCGTCACCACAAAGTCTTTCGTGCTATGACTCGTAACCAACGGAAAGTAGTATGGGCTACACTCACAAAACGAATCCCTAAACGATTTAGAGATATCAAACACACTTAATATTTTTGTTTTTCTTCTTCTTGTTCTTCAATGGAGTTTCTCAACTTTTGAGAGAATAAAGAAGAAGAGGAAGATGCCTAGGGTTCCAAAAATGAGAGAGGCCCAAAAGAAAAATCATGTTTTTCTTTTTATACTTAGGGTTTTAATTTTACAAAATAAAACAAACCCTAAGCTTTCCTACCTAACAAGTTTCGGCCAAGGGATGGAATTTTAATTCAATTTTGTAACATCTAATATTTAATTACCATAATAAAGAGATGTTACAAAAATTAAATATGTAATTACCTTGCAAAGAATGTAACATCCAAATAAGAGATTTAATTGTCAAAACAAATAAAACTCTTCCCTTTTTCTTCATGAAGAAATCGGCCACACATGTAAAAGAAATAAAAAGTTTGTAACACTAATATTTACTTTCCATAATAGAAAATATATTACAAAATAAAAGGGTTAAATGCCATTTAACAATTTGTAACTTCCAAATTAAATCCAAGGGTTCCAAAACCTAAAATTTGGAATTACAAACTTAACCTTTCATTTAATTATATCTAATTTAATTAAATAACGTGTGTTCAATATCTTATATTTAATAAAACTATATATTATCATTTAATATATAGTTTAAAGTGTGACAATTAATATTATTAATCATATTAATAATATTTATACCTTTTTGAGTATATAATTGGACTATCCAATTATACTAAATCCGCTCTAGTATATCGAGCTAGCACGGGGACCAAATGGACCTACGGTTCCGATCTCCAATAATCTCGAAATATTAATTAAGCTCTTAATTAAAAATTTCGAATTATTAACTCCGGTTATTCCACTAAAAACCCAAAGTTGCACTCTCGTTGCCGCAGATGATATATTAAGCTGAACCAAGTCGGTGTCCATCGATATAGTCCTTACATAAGAATTGATCCTTCACGAGTATCTCGTAATTAGAGTCGGGTCATAAGGTCCGTTATACCCCTCCAATTATTTTTTTTTACCTTAAGTACCATTGATTCTCTAATGAATGATTTATTCATAACTTTTATGAATTTTAATCTTTCTATTCATAATAGAAAGACTTGAGCGCTCAAATCGTTCAAGCACCGAATCAACCCTTAAGAAAGATACTCCTCTACTTCTTGCAAGAATGAGTGAACTCAATGTCTATGTAAAACGTTCCCGCTACACAACATACCATGCCCCCAAAGTACGTAGCTATTGGTTGGGACTGCTACACCAACCTCAGATTTGTAAATCAAAGGACATAGTCTGCCATGCAGGAGTTCGTAGTACACTCAGGATTAAGATCAATCTATATATGACCATCTAGTAGATCGAAATGACTCTCTTAGTTTAACGGATATTATAAGAATATCATTTCCATTTGGGTTCAGTCCTATATGATAGCATCATACAAGGTGCCTCCATTCTCATGTCTCTACATGGATGATCAGGATTTCCATACAAATATAGAATGGACCGCAGCTATAGATAAAACACAAACAAAGTACCCGCTTTGTTTGCTCTCTATGGATTATTTAAGATTACTAACTTCAGACTTAAATCCTCTTGTGTATGACACTCATACACTAAGTCTGAAGGCACATAAGTAATCTAGGGTATTTAAGATGATATATAATATGCGAAAATTAAACAAACAATTTGATAAATGAATAATGCATCGTTTTATTTCAAAAATATATAAAACCGTTTACATCACATGTAGCTCTAAGGCACACATTCCAACAATCTCCCACTTGCACTAGAGTAAATGGGACATGTCACGTAATCCTAGACCATCTAGGTGTCCTTCAAAAACTTTAGCCGGCAAGGTCTTTGTAAACGGATCAGCCAGGTTCTCTGCAGATGCAATCTTTGTGACAGTAACATATCCTCTCTGCACTATCTCCCTGATGAGATGATATTTCCTCTCTATATGTTTTCCCCTCTTGTGGCTTCTTGGTTCTTTAGAGTTTGCCACCGCACCACTATTATCGCAATAGAGTGTGAGTTGTCTATCCATATCTGGAACAACTTCCAGATCTCCCAAGAATTTATGGAGCCAGACTGCTTCCTTAACTGCTTCACAAGCTGCTACATATTCAGCCTCCATGGTGGAGTCAGCAATACAAGATTGCTTTATACTCCGCCATACTATGGCCCCACCATATAGGGTGAACATTGATCCAGATGTAGATTTCCTAAAATCGACATCTGTCTGAAAATCAGAGTCTGTATATCCCCTTAGGATCATATCCTCACCGGAATACACGAGCATATAATCTATCGTTCTCTTAAGATACTTGAGAATGTGTTTCACAGCCACCCAGTGATCCAATCCTAGGTTTGACTGAAACCTACTGACTACTCCCACTGTAAAACAGATGTCCAGTCTCGTGCATAACATAGCATACATGAGACTACCAACTACTGAGGCGTATGGGATATGTCTCATTTCCTCAACATCTTGAGGTGTCTTAGGAGACTATTCCTTTGACAAATGAATTCCATGCCGATAAGGCAGATTGCTTTTCTTGGAATTCTGCATCCCAAATCGCACAAGGATCTTGTCGATATAAGATGCCTGAGACATAGCTAACAGTCGTTTCTTGCGATCCCGAAGTATCTAAATCCCAAGAATATAACTGGCCTCTCCCAAATCTTTCATTTGGAATTTATTAGCTAGCCAGGTTTTCACATCTGATAATATATTTACATCATTCCCAATGAGTAAAATATCATCGACGTATAAAATAAGAAATAACACCTTCCCGTCAATGACGTGCTTATATACACAAGGCTCATCAACATTCTGCTCAAAGTCATAAGACTTGATCGTGGTATCAAATCTAATATTCCAAGATCAAGATGTCTGCTTGAGTCAATAAATGGACCTTTGCAGCTTGAAAACCTTTTGGTCTTGACCTTGGGCGTTGAACCCCTCTGGTTGTATCATATTGATACTCTCATCAAGATTGCCATTAAAGAATGTAGTCTTGACATCCATTTGCCAATTTTCATAGTCATAATATGCGGCAATGGATAGAAGAGTGCGGATGGATTTAAGCATGGCTACTGGCGAGAAAGTTTCCTCACAGTCAACTCTCTCTTTCTGGGTATAACCCTTGGCCAATAGTCTAGCCTTGAAGGTCTGTATCTTCCCATCTGATCCCCTCTTCCTCTTGTAGATCCACTTGCAACCTATGGGTTTCACCCCATCAGGTTGGTCTACAAGTTCCCATACTGAGTTGGAGTACATGGACTCGATCTCTAGGTTCATGGCATTTAGCCATTCCTCTTTGTCAGAATCATCCATTGCACTATGATAGGTCAATGGATCATCTACGCCATCGCTAGATGCGACAACTTGTGCCTCTCCAACCCCAAGGTAGCGATCAGGTTGTCGTACAACCCTCCCACTGCGTCTAGGCGGTAGATCATTCTGAAGAGCTTACATCTGACTCTCAGATGTCGAAGGCGCTATGTATTTGTCAACTTTCATTGATGATGGCGTGCTGGTCGAACCAGTAAGTAACTCCTCGAGTAACACTTTACTTCGAGGCTTGAACTCCCTCATATAGTCCTCCTCTAGAAACGTAGCATTTGTCGATACAAATACTTTGTTATCATCATGACTGTAGAAGAATCCACCCCTAGTCTCCTTAGGATAGCCTACAAATAGGCACACCTGAGAACGTGGCTCGAACTTTATGGTCTTATTCTTCAGCACATGTGCTGGACACCCCCATATGCGGAAATGTCGTAAACTAGTTTTACGATCATTCCATAACTCTAAGTGAGTCTTAGGAACAGACTTAGATGGAACTACATTAAGGATGTGTATTGCAGTTTGCAGTGCATATCCCCAGAATGAACTAGGTAGTGATCTATAAAAAAACATAGATCTTATCATGTCTAGTAGGGTCCGATTTCTCATCTCTGCAACACCATTTTGCTGTGGTGTTCCAGGCGTTGTGAGCTGGGATACTATCCCATGCTCAACTAATAATTCCTCGAAATCTCTGTCGAGGTATTCCCCTCCACGATCCGATCGTAGAGCTTCGATTGTCTAACCTAATTGGTTCTCAACCTCAGCACGATATTCTTTGAACTTTTCAAAGGTATCTGATTTGTGATGCATTCGGTAGACATACACATATCTTGAATAATCGTCAATGAATGTGACGAAGAATTCATAACCACATCGGGCTCTTACATTCATCGGTCCACAAATGTCTGAATGTATTAGCTCAAGTGGTTGACTGGCTCTTATACCTTTTCCAGTAAAAGGTCTCTTGGTCATTTTTCCTTCTTAACAGGATTCACAAACTGGTAGAGTCCCGAGCTTTAACTGGTTTAAGGCTCCATTCTTTATCAATCTATTTATCTGATCAAGGTTTATTCGACCAAGTCTAAGATGCCATAGATATGTGTCATCATGAGAAATCTTTGGCCGTTTAGTTTTAGGTTTCTCAACCTTAAACATTTCAGCGTTGAGCAGTGACCTATATGTTAACGGTCTTAACATATACAAGTTATTTTCTAAGTTTCATGTGCATATAGTTAATCCATTTCTACCAATAATAACCAAATTGCTATTAAATAAATTGAATAACCATCATCCATAAGTTTAGAAACAGAAATCAAATTCCTGCGAAAAACATGAATGAATAACATATTGTTCAAATTTAAATAACTATTATTAATACAATTTAAACTAGAGACTCCCACTGCTCTTACTGAAACAGCATCCCCTGTCCCGACCCTCATGGTGTAGTCACCTTCAGCAAGGTCCCTTCATGAATCAAGTAGCTGCAAAGAAGAACAAACATGGTTAGTGGCTCCAGAATCAACAATCCAAGCAGATTTATCATCCTCCACTAATAGAGATTAAATAACTAGTAAATCATATTTACATGTTTCCTTTTTCTCCTTCAGCTCAGTAAGGTATTTAGTACAATTACTTTTCCAATGCCCATTCTTATTGCAGTGGAAACATTTTCCTTTGGGCTTGGTATCCTTGGAGCCTTTCTTGTTTTTCTTCTTCTTCATGGGCTTTCCCTTAGCCTTCCAAATGCTTTTCTTCTTTATCTTTGCAGATTTAGAAGACTCGGCAACATTTGCCTCTGCACCGGACTAACGAGGATCCACAAGCATGGACTCGTAATGGGTGAGCTCATTAAGCAGTTGGGTCAAAGTAAAACTCAACTTGTTCATAACATAGTTGCTTTTAAACTGCAAGAAACTCTTTGGAAGAGTTTCCATGATCATGGTCACCTGGCTACGCTCGTCAATACGAGCTCCATGAGTTTCAGCAGTGTTGAGATAGGTCATCATCCTCAATACGTGCTCTCGGACTGATGTCCTATCCTTCATCCTAGCAGTCATCGCTGAGACCATGGCCTCACGGCGTTGACGCTCCGAAGGCTGCCCAAACATGCCCTGTAATGACTCCGTCATCTGAGATGCTAGAGCCATAGGTTCATGCTTTGCAGCAAGAACCTCAGACATCCCTGCTAGCAAGTAGCATCGGGCTTTCTCATTTGCTGTGTCCCATTTCTGGTAGGTATCGCGCACAGCTTGGCCAGCATTTCTGGCCGGCTCGGGAGGACTCTCCTCTGTCAGGAAAAATTTTAGGTCATCACAGACCAGGATAACGTTCATGTTACTTTTCCACTTAACATAGTTTTCTCCCGTTAGTTTGTCGTTTGAGAGTATGGAAATAATTGGAGAAACCATAGCTGAAAAATAAAATAAACATGTATTTAACATTCATTCATCGCATATTAAAATCATCAAATAATTTTAGCATAAAATTAAACATGATGCATGAACCATGAATAATGAATTAGAAACCTAAGAGAATTACTATGCCACAGAAATCTTTCATCCCACAAATAAGTGTCGCCGTAGGGTAGGTCAAATACTTGCATGATAGATCGAGACAATCTCAGTCAATTTAATATATACGAGAACAACTCTTATTCCTATATTAACCAACTACCGTTTCATTCGATCAAGGAATTTTATTAACAGTTAATTATTCCTTTGTAAGTGTAACCCGTCGTTTCGGGATTCTTGGACTTAACGAGTGAAGTGCTGCCGTAGGGTAAGTCAGTTCACAAGATACATCTAGGCTCGGAACCCAAACCTGATATTGACTCAAATGGACACCATCCGTAGGGGGACGAAAACAAAGCAGTCTCGAGGCGCCTTTTGAATCTCACGTTTTTGGACTAACAACGGAGATCGCGGGATATACTGTCGTATATCCCTCTCCCACTCACTATTTTAAAAATTAAGGTTTCTATCTAAAATATCTAATATTTTATTTTAACTAGTGTGGATAAATTATGGCGGCTAAATCATAATTTTTATTTACACTAGTTTCTCATAAGTGAGCTAATCAATTTTAACATTAAAATTGTATCACTAATATTTCATTAGTCTCTACTAATAGTTTTACTCAATTAAACTAATTTAATTAGAGTGGTATTAGTGAGCTATTATATTTTAACTCTTAAATACTAGACACTAATAAGTTTAAAATTTATGGAATTCTAAAAGCTCAAAATTTTAATTAAACATTTTAATAAATCTTAGTGCGTTATAAAATCCAATGGTACGTGGAATTGTATCCCGAGTGCAGACCATATTACCGTCCATTCGGATTCGGCTATGGAATTTATATCCGGGTTTCCATCCTATATACCAATGGAATTTATTATGCACCAATTAAGCCCAATATATTAGAATTCAAATTTTAAACCATAAATCCAATTAATCTAATTAATTGATTTCTATGCATATCATATTTTAATTTAAACATTTTAAATAACATAAAATCATATTTTATGTGTACAATGATAATGCATCTATGACATGTTATGGCATGTAAAATGCAAGAGTGGGCATCCTAAGCTATATGACATGTTATTCAAACAATTCGAAATAAACATACATATAACATAAAAAATATTTTGCATTGACCGGGCTCTTATTTTCCTATACTAATCTAATTAGTACATAAGATTCACCAAGGCATTCCTTGGTCTTCAAATCCCGCTTCAAAGTGGTGTTGGCTTTTTGCAACTTCGGTGATCCAAATAACAAAAATTGAAATTTTACATTGAAAAATAAAATTACAACAAATGTAAACAATGGACTTATGGCCTTACATCCCAAAAACAAAAGCAACTAAAAAATAAGAGCCGGAAAAATTTACGACCAATGAAAAATCCATTCATCACATGAAATAACAAAAACATTCATCATATGAATATACAATGTGCCCACTCATCTAAACATGCATATAATATTTATAACTCAGATAAATATAATAAAAAATAGAAACTTTAAATGAAAAAGAAAAGGATTAAGAACACTTTTCAACCTCGCTCTTGATGTCAATTGTAGGAAACGTTTTCTCGCGCAGCGGAAGCGATTAGGCACACGGATCGGACTTGAAATTTTTCTGCTTTCCCTTCTTCCGGCCGAATATAACCAGTGGGTATACTGAAATTTTACTTCTGTTTCGGACAAGATTTCAGCCTCGGAATACCCCCGAAACAGTCCCCGAACAGCCCCCAAACTGCAGTGAAAAACCGGACTGTTTTGGACCCGTTACACAACGGAACTGCACACAAATCAGCCCCTAATTTGCGTGAACTGCAAGGGTGATATAGATCTGATTTTACACTCAAATACAGTCTCAACTCAGCCCCAAAATATCCCCAAAGTGTTTCCCAAAAAAACCCGAATTAAAAACAAAACAAAACAAGCCCCGAATCAAGCAATCCGGTGTGGCAATGAGGTGATACAAAGCCTCACTGTCGTGACCTAAGAGAATGGAGGAAGAAGATGATTTGTTCGTCACCACAAAGTCTTCCGTGCTATTACTCGTAACCAACGGAAAGTAGTGTGGGCTACACTCACAAAACGAATCCCTAAACGATTTAGAGATATCAAAGACACTTAATATTTTTGTTTTTCTTCTTCTTGTTCTTCAATGGAGTTTCTCAACTTTTGAGAGAATAAAGAAGAAGAGGAAGATGCCTAGGGTTCCAAGAATGAGAGACGCCCAAAAGAAAAATCATATTTTTCTTTTTATACTTAGGGTTTTAATTTTACAAAATAAAACAAACCCTAAGCTTTCCTACCTAGCAAGTTTCGGCCAAGGGATGGAATTAATTCAATTTTGTAACATCTAATATTTAATTACCATAATAAAGAGATGTTACAAAAATTAAATATGTAATTACCTTTCAAAAAATGTAACATCCAAATAAGAGATTTAATTGTTAAAACAATAAAACTCTTCCATTTTTCTTCATGAAGAAATCGGCCACACATGTAAAAGAAATAAAAATTTTGTAACACTAATTTACTTTTCATAATAGAAAAGATGTTACAAAATAAAAGGGTTAAATGCCATTTAACAATTTGTAACTTCCAAATTAAATCTAAGGGTTCCAAAACCCAAAATTTGGAAATTACAACTTAACCTTTCATTTAATTATATCTAATATAATTAAATAACATGTGTTCAAATATCTTAATTAATAAAAACTATATATTAACATTTAATATATAGTTTCAAGTGTGACAATTAATATTATTAATCATATTAATAATATTTATACCTTTGTGAGTATATAATTGGATTATCCAATTATACTAAATCCGCTATAGTATATCGAGCTAGCACGGGACCAAATGGACCTACGGTTCCGAGCTCCAATAATCTCGAAATATTAATTAAGCTCTTAATTAAATATTTCGAATTATTAACTCCGGGTATTCCACTAAAAACCCGAAGTTGCACTCTCGTTGCCGCTGATGATATATTAAGCCGAACCAAGTCGGTGTCCATCAATAGTCATTACATACGAATTGATCCTTCACGAGTATCTCGTAATTAGAGTCGGGTCATAATGTCCGTTATAACCCTCTAATTTTTTTACCTTAAGTACCATTGATTCTCTAATGAACGATTTATTCATAACTATTATGAATTTAATCTTTCTATTCGTAATAGAAAGACTTGAGCGCTCAAATCGTTCAAGCACCGAATCAACCCTTAAGAAAAATACTCTTCTACTTATCGCAAGAAGGAGTGAACTCCATGTCTATATAAAATGTTCCCAGCTACACAACAGACCATGCACCCAAAGTACGTAGCTATTGGTTGGGACTGCTACACCAACCTCACCTTTGTAATTCAAAGAACATAGCCTACCATGCAGGAGTTCGTAGTACACTCAGGATTAAGATCAATCTATATATGACCATCTAGTAGATCGAAATGACTCTCTTAGTTTAACGGATATTATAAGAATGTCATTTCCATCTGGGTCCAGTCCTATATGATCGCATCATACAAGGTGCCTCCATTCTCATGTCTCTACATGGACGATCCGGATTAGGATTGCCATACAAATATAGAATGGACCGCAGCTATAGATAAAACACAAACAAAGTACCCGCTTTGTTTGCTCTCTATGGACTATTTAAGATTACTAACTTCATACTTAAATTCTCTTGTGTATGACAGTCATACACTAAGTCTGAAGGCATATAAGTAATCTAGGGTATTTAAGATGATATATAATATGCGAAAATTAAACAAACAATTTGATAAATGAATATGCATCATTTTATTTCAAAACATATAAAATCATTTACATCACATGTAGCTCTAGGGCATACATTCCAACATAATTATGAGAGGATATTTAATTTATGTGTCATAAGGAAAGAATCTCTCCAAATTAGGAAGGTAATTTGATTTGATTTTATTTTATTTTATTTAGTTTAGGAATATGATTTAATTTAATTAGGAAGATGATTGATGAGATTTGATTTGAATCTTTTAATTTGGGAAGGTGATTTGGCTTGATTTCAACATGTGTTTATTATGTGAATTTGTTATTTTGGAATGCTTTGGGCGTGAATTAGAGGCTTTGGGCGTGGGTTGGTTCTTTTGGTGGGCTTGGTGTGTGTTGCGGGGGTTTTGAGCCAATGATATGTGGCTTGCATGGGTTTTGGGTCAAGTTGTGTTTTAAAACAGAGATCCAACTAGCGAACCCACAGCTAAGCAAACGAATTTAGTCCAACAGATATGGATTTCTGACTTTTCCCTTCCGACGTCCGTTTTCGCTCTTTTTCTTCCAATTCCAAACTTAAAAAGGAGTGCCTATGTACGAGACTCATCATTGGGACTTACATGCAAAAATGCAGTGCCTACAGCTGCATATTTCGATTATGAAATATGGCAGATGGACGTCAAAATCACTTTCCTTAACGAAAACCTTTTGGAGGATGTTTATATACAACAGCCTGACGGTTTTGTCGTGTCAAAATATGCAAACAAGGTTTGCAAGTTAAATCGATCCATTTATGGATTGAAGCAAACATTACGTTCTTGGATCCAATGTTTTGATGAGATCATATTACAATATGGTTTCATTCAAAACAAAGATGATTCTTGTGTATATAAGAAGGTTAGTGGGAGCGCACTGACATTCATTGTCTTATACGTTGATGATGAATTGCTTCTTAGCAATGACATTCCCATATTAAAATCGGTTAAAAGCTTGACTTTCATTAAAATTCTCCATGAAAGACATATGAGAGGCAACCTTTATTCTAGGAGTAAGGATCTACTGGGATAGATCTAAAAATTGTTGGCACTCTCCCAGAGCTCGTACATTGACAAAATGTTGAAGAGATTCAACATGGATCAGTCCAAGAGAGGGCTGCTTCCAGTGTCACATGGCGTATCTCTATCTAAGGACACGTGTCCTAAAACTCAAGATGAGAGAGATTCAATGAATCTGATCCCGTTCGCTTAAGCTGTCGGATCGATCATGCATGCCATGATATGTACGCGACCTGATGTCTTGTATGCTTTGAGCATGTGCAGTCGCTATCAGGCCGATCAAAGTGATGGTCACTGGATTGATGTAAAGAAAATTTTTGAGTATCTTATACGAACTAATGATGCTTTCTTAGTCTATGGGGAAGGAGAACTTGAGGTGACCGGGTTCACCAATGCAAGTTTCCAAACCGATAAATACGACTGTAAGTCGCAATAAGGGTACATATTTTGTTTGAACAACGGAATAGTGAGCTGGAAATCTTCCTAGCAAGATACTATTGCCGATTCAACAATAAAAGTGGAATACATTGTTGCGGCTGAGGCAGCAAAAGAAGCATTTTGGATCTATAAATTCCTAGTTGGATTAGGAGTAGTTCTGTTAGCAGCTGAGTGGGGCTACATCACAGCCTAAGGAACCACGGTCTCATCAATGATCCAAATATGTACTTCGACGGTTTTATCTGATTCGTGAGATCACACATCGTGGCAATGTGAAGATCGAAAAGATCCTTTCAGATGATAACCTTGCAGATCCGCTGACGAAAGCCATTTCTCAGAAAAAGTTTGAGCGACCCGTACATAGTTCAAGTATTGGACACTTGAGTGATTGGCTATAGGCCAAGTGGGAGATTGTTGGACAATTATGACCCATAGCATCACTATTTATAAAAGACATGGTGTTTTTGTACAAATTAACTATGTGACAAAGGAAATTGCTCTTTTATCATTTTGTAATTGGATTACTTGGATATATAAATGATAAAAGTCCAAATGATTAGTACCGGATTAATAAGATATGAGACAGTATTAATCCACGGAAGGTTTGTTGGACAATTATTACCCATAGTGTCACTATTTGTACAAATCACGGTGTTGTTGTACAAATTAACTATGTGACAAAGGAGATTGCACTCTTATCATTTGTGATTAGATCACCTAGATATATAAATGATAGGAGGTCCCTGTGATTTGTTCCTGGATTGAGAATGATATGAGACAGTATCAATCCACAAAGTATAAATCATTAAATATCCCTAGTCAGAGCATTATCGAGATTGGACATCGATGAATGCGTAAAAGACTAGTATTACACTTGTGCCCGTTGTGAGGGCACAACGGTATAGTTCTCATATATTTGGGTATATGATACTCATGCAAGTGTAATAGGAGGTTGTGTTTCACCGATGGTATGGGAAAATGCTTTGCTCTGGATAAGACCCCCTCAGAATTCCATTTGTAGTATGACTATGTGTCTATGGAAATCCGAAATCAGGGTAGGTGTATTTGGTCTTAACCTGAGACTTACACCGCTAATACTTGCGACAATCAATATACTTTGGTTGAGGTCGTCCAGGGCTTTAACAGGTTCTGTGTACACCAATGCTGGGTATATTGAGAATCGTAGTGTGTTGGGTGTGATGTCAAGACGGAAGTGTCACTCCAGTCATATGGAGTTGATGATCGCGCATGGATACAGAACTGGTTCTCTATATAAGGTTGCAACCATCGGGATAATATGACTTGGTCATGATTATCCGATATTAAAGAGACTAGATGCTCGTAATCCGATATATGCTTCGTACGGGGCAGACACTGTACCAGCCCCAGGCCTCGCATGTGATCATCCGATACTGGACAGAAATACGCAATACTATGTATATTACGCCTGATACAGATCCTTTATTCTTGTAAGGATATTTCTGAAGAATTGGGGAGGCATGGCGCATTGCTAGAAGCCAACCTTATCTTGTAATTCGGTATAAACATAGTACGAGGTACTTACGTGTTCGGATAGTCCGACGACCGAATTTACTGCCAACATATCCGGGGATCTCATGGGTCGCTTCCCAAAGATTCACCGATGATGTATGACTCGCACTTTTAATTAATCTGGGATTAATAAGATGAGAGAGAAAATTAATCTGGGATTATTGCGGAGATATTTTATCTGGGATAAAATATCATTAAAAGAGAGAGAATGATTAATTTGGAATTAATCGATTAATTAATATATTCGATATATTAAATGAAATTGGATTTCGACGCGGAATTAAAATTAGATTTTAATTCGGGCGAACGAATTAATTTAGAATTAATTCGTTAGCGACGTGAATCGTGACTTCGCTAGGCATAATCATTTAATTATGACGCAACGGAAAATTTGTTAATTTGGAATTAGCGAACCCGAGCCCGGGATTATTTGCGAGCGCATTCGCATTTCGAATTCGAGTGCGGCATGCAATTCAAATCAAGCGTCAAATTGCTAGTCGCATCTAGCGTCACATCAAGCGTCAAATCATGCCACTTTGAGTGATGTGTCAATTGATTGGATTGATTGATTGATGTGGTTGTTGTGGGCATTAATGGCTTTGATTGTTTGACTTTTCAAAAGCCAAAATTTTGGTATATGTTTTAGAAATCAAATACCAAAATTAATTACACATTTATCTCTCTCTCTCCTCTAATTCTCTCTTCTCCTTCACGCCCTTGGGGCTGAACATTTCTGGTTTCTGGTTTAAAAAAACCGAACAAGAAGGGAAGCAAAGTGTGTTTTTGTGGCAAGAACAAGACTGCTAGCACACTCCGAGACATGCGAAGGTGATAGGGAAGTCCACCCATGAGCCGGGAATCGTTTCGCAAAGCTTGGAGCTTGATTCTTGGTGATCAAAACCGAAACCAGTGAGGAAATTCACTGCATTGCCGTGAGCAGTTCACTGCCAAGTAGATTTTGTTTTTGTTGCCTCCGCGTCGCTCAACCAATCGATGTAAGTATTCCGCGACTTCCTCGAATGTATTCACACATGTTCATGCTTGATTTATGATCCTTAGGACTTAGATAATCTCTAACAATGGTATCAGAGCATGGTTAAAAGCATGAAAAATGTTTAGGGCTTAAAATTGGGCAAACTTGATTTTGAGCATGATTAATGAAATTGGATGGATTAGTATGCTTAAATGTGTTTGAATTAAGGATTGATTGGATCAATTTGTTGAAATTATGTTGGAACAAATTTTCCCAATATTTTGGTCATGGCCGAAAATGTGATGCCCTAAAATGTCTTGGGATTTTTGATTTTTGACAATTGGATGTGTTGGAAATCATTCGGGAATATGATTTAATGTCGATTGTGGAATTAATTGGATTGAATTCGAATCGGACGTAAAATCCCCAAATTGCCGAGAGCATAAGAGCATGTAATTGAGTTTGATTTTTGTTAAAATGTGTTGGACATGTCTTAATGTTGATGGCATGATTAATTAGTACTAATTTTGTGTTTTGGAAATATTGATTTGGGTGATTAATTATGTTAATACACTTTAGTTTAATTAAACATTAAATTTGGAATTTTTGTGTTTGATTAAATGGGCCTTAAATTGGATTTGGGCTTGTTATGTTGTTATTGGGCTTATTGGGCTTTTTTGTACAAAGTTGGGTTAAGGCAAATTGGATTGGATCCAATTGGGCCCAAAACCGCTTCCATAAAGCCCAAATGTGACTTAATGGACCTTTAAAGTTTAATTGGGCCTAATGGGCCAACATTGATTTCTAGGCTTATGGGGTAACTCCCGGATAGGATTTTGGTTATTCGGTTTGACCCGAGTTGACCAAAAGTCCACGCCTCAAGAAATTAATTAAAAGCCCATTGGACCTTAATTAAATTAACGTTGGACGTTAAATGGGCTTTGAGACCCGTAACGAGTAAATTTGGAATTTAAGTCGTAAAGGTTCGTAAATAAAGTGTGATATTTAATTTGAAATTAAATAGTGAATTAGAATTGAATGCATATTAAATTGGATTTAATTATGTAGTTTAATTTAATTCGAGTATTTGTACTTTAAGTACTTATTCACAAAACGAGTTTGACTCGAGCAAAATCAAATCGTTGTTTGAACATTGGATGATCACTAATTATCAGATTAATTAATTGGATTAGATATATTGATAACATGCTTGTGTGAATACATGGTTGCGATGTATGAATAATGTATATCGGATGGATATTAGATGGGTGGGGAAATTTTAGAAATTGTTGTTATAAATTTGATTTATTAATTGGACCTGCGTGTCCATCCTTATCACCTCCTTATTTTTTGTATTCTCTTCTCACCTATTCCCCTCAATGTAAATGAGGTTTCTTTAGAAGTGTAGTGTAACTAGAAGCAAATACATGTGCTAGCGGGAGAGAGAAATTGAGAGATTTGATCTAGGATCAATTGTGTAAAGTATCCATCCGCATATCATTATTATTTTACATATGCGTTTTATTATGTGTTTAGAATGCATGTTTAAGGGTGTATGATGATGAGACCTTAACAAAGATAATAAATTGGTTGCCAATTTGCACGCGAAAAACCCTCAAACACTATTAAGCGTTTTTCCTTCCATTGAGTGATTCTCACTCAAGATCCGAGACTGGCATTGGCTTGTTGGCCAAAGTCAAGGCCTTTGTCCGTCGATGATGTGTTTGAATCACGAGAGCTTTGTTCCATATCAGTGTCTTGTCCAAGTTGTGGTTTGTTGGCCAAAGTCAAGACCACTTCTTGTCCATCGACATTGATTACGAAGCTTTCCATGGTCAATGGGTCGCGCTTGACTGGGATCACTAAGTTTGTTGTGTCAAAGCCAAGGCTTAGTTGATTCAGAGGAAAAAGGTTAGGTAATACATTGGATGTATTGGCATATATAAGATATATGTTTCGGACTTGGATCTCCCCCTACCGGATCTAGGAATTGGATTGGATCCAATCGATCTTAGAGATCTACCTAGTTAATTATCATAAAATTTGTTGGCCAAAGTCAAGATTGTGTGATATTTAACGGGATCCTAGCCCACTAGGAAACACGGTTTCCCGAGTACTCGACAGAGGGTTAGAGGCTCGCCGAAAAATAGTGGGAGGCAAGAATTGAATTTGCAATATTCGTTCAATTACTCGCCATACGCGCTCAATCAAATATCATTCGTCGTTATAAATTAAATGTTAGTTGGACTAATATTTAATTGTTGTTTTAATAAATAGTTGGACTATATTCAAACTATTCATTTATAGTTGATTTTATAATTGGATTATAGTAATCAATATAATTGATTTAATCTATTAAAGTGTAGTTGATTAAATAGTTGGACTATTGTAATCATTATAATAAATAGTACCGAAATCGTTGATTAAATAGTTGGACTATTAAAATCAAGATAAAAAATTGAAAGATTGGCATTTCATTTTTCCTTGTGTCTGTGGACATAGGTTGGATCCATTCCACCGAACAAAAGTGGTAACTTCGTTCCATATCATTTTTTTATTATTATTTACTTATTTATTTATTTTATTTCAATTTCAGTTTTAGTTTTAGTTTAGTTTTGATTTTTTTAGTTTATTTTTTTTTATCTATTTTATTTCAGATTTAATTTTAGTTTTTGATTTCTTTTTAATTATTTCTTTTTAGTTTATTCTTTTTATTTTTGTTCCTTGTTTCACTTGTGTTTTAATTGCATGTCTAGACGTAGAGATAGGTTTGGTAGATTTGTTAGGACTGAAAAAGTAATCTCAAACTCAAAGAGTTTGTTTGACAATCTTTTTGCCACACCTTCCACGTCTAGTGTACATACTATGAGTGAATATGAGAGACCACCTATGAGGACTCTTGAGGAGTACCTCTACCCAACTCGCACAGCTACACCATCGTGCTTCATGTTTCCTCCTAATGCAGCACATATAGATTTTAAGCCTGGAATGATACAGTATCTCCAAACCTTTCATGGTTTGGAGAACGATAACCCTTATGTGCACATTAGAGAATTTGAAGAGGTTGTAGCAACTTTCCATGACCGGTTTGGAACCTCTGACACAATTAGACTTAAGTTCTTCCCTTTTGCCCTTAAGGATATAGCTAAAAGCTGGTTGTATTCTCTAAGACCTCGGTCAATAGGATCATGGGGAGAGATGACATAGGCATTCTTTAATAAATACTTCCCACACCATAATATGAATGCCTTGAAAAGACAAATATCTATCTTCTCCCAAAAAGACAGTGAAACCTTTTATCAAACATAAGAGAGGTATAAGAAGATGTTAGCGAGTTATCCTCACCATGGATATGAGAGTTGGCGCTCAGTGAGCTATTTTTATGATGGTTTAACCCCCAGAGAGTGCCAATTCATGGAGACAATGTGCAATGGTGAGTTCATCCTAAAGAACTTTGATGAGGCGTTAGAGTACTTAAATGACTTAGCTGAGAAATCTCACACTTGGACTGGACCTAATGCCATTGATATCACTGATAGGACACACCTCACTCCTTCTAGCAGAGGTATACACCACTTTAGGGAAAATGATAGTCTTAAGGCACAAGTTGAGTTATTAACTAGACAGTTAGGAGCCTTAAAAGCTAAGGATAGCCAGACTATGCATGCAGTAGCCCATTTAGAACCTCAAGGGGTATGCTTTGTGTGTAAGGGAACTTACCATCTAGCCCAAGAGTGGCCGATATATGGTGAGATGATGGGCACATATAAGGAACACTGTAACACTTTAGGGATGTCCAAAAAGCCATACACACCCTATTCAGATACCTATAATCCCAGTTGGCGGAACCATCCCAATCTTAGTTGGAAACATGAGTCTTATCAGCCTACCCATACATCACAACCCAAAGGTTACAGTGCCCCCAGTATCACACATTTGTCGTTCCTAGAAATTCCTTAGATGATACTATGCAAGCATTTGTAGAAGCCGAGAACAAAACCAATCAAACATTTGTGTCATTGATAACTCAGGTAGTTGAAGACAATAAGGAGATTAAGAGTCAAGTCTCTAAGTTGACTAATGTCCTAAGCGTGCATGAACAAGGAAAATTCCAATCTCAGTCTCAACCAAATCCACAAGGGCAACACATGGCACATTGTGGGACACAGAAACTGGGCGACGCATGCTGTCCCGTGCTCGCGGCCCGGTTGGGAGTACGGAATAGCCCGCGGGGGACTAAACCGGAGAATAATAGAGTCGCCACCCGGTGTTAACCGGGAAAATGAGATTTAAGGCCGCACTCACCCCTCGCAAGGGAAGACCTCAAACCGTTGGGTTCGGAATGGTCCCTTACTTATGCCACTTGTAATAAAATGATTTGTGCAATAATCTAACCAAGCCTAAGTAACATATTTCCAAGGATGATTTACTCCTAAAACCGTTATTTAACATGCAGGAATTAAATAACGAATAATAAACACATCAAAACAACATAAAGCGAAATATGTGCCGTTTACTCGAGTGGTACGTGGAGTTGTATCCCGAGTACAGATCATACTATCGTCGATTCAGAATCGGCTATGAAATTTATGTCCGGGTTTCCATCCTATATACCACAAGATGCGACACATTTTTCATTCATTCAAAGGCCACAACATGCATCCACAAGCGACTCTCATGCGAAGAAAACAAATAAAATAATTAAAAGATGAATATAAACTAATGAGAAAGGTTCCCCTAGGTCTAACCTTTTATACCGACTTTCGGAAGTACCGTACACGGTCGTCGGAAGGGTGGATGCTCCGCAACTCCTCCGGTTAACTAGTTCAACGTTTCCTTCGCTGCTTCACTGTTCGGGCAGCTGTTTTCCCTCCGTTTCACTGCTGTTTTGCTGCTGTATTTACTCACTATTTTTGGGGTGTATTTTTCAGTAATTTTCCAGGTATATGGGCTGCTGTTTATGCGGTTTTTTTGGGTGCTGTTTTGAGTGTGATTTCGGTGGTGATTAGGGGCTGTGAGTTGTGAGTTCGTTGAAGTGGAAAAAGGCTATGGCCGTGCGTGGTCAAGGGTTTATATGTCTCGGCTGTGTGTTTGATTTGTGAGGGTTGTGAGTGTGAGTTAAGTTGTGTCCATGAGCTTGGGTCTTTCTTGTGTGAATGAACTAGGAGTTTTCTGTGTGAATGAGCTAGGGTGTCAATGCCTTGCGGAATTTTTGTGGTTTGTATCAATATGTTAGGGGTTTAGATGTGTGGTGAATGGTTCTTTTTATAGGCAAAGGTTAGGGTGAGTCCATGTTGGAGAAGGAATGAGAGATCATGCAATAAAGGTGAGATATGATTTGGTGTTAAACAAGGAAAACAAAAGATTGAGGGGGGGACAAGATTTGGTTAATTAGGAAGTTAATATATTTAATTTGTTTGGATTAGGCATAATATTTGTTTAGTTTGGTATAAAATAATCTTGTTTGATTTTAATTAGGCATGATTTTATTTGATATTTATTTTAATTTGGTATGTGATTTTTAGATTTTATTTAATTCCCCATGTGTTAAATATTTGTTTTATTAATTTGGATGTGTTTTATTGGCTTTGGTGGGGTAATTGGGCTTAGGTGTGAGGCTAGCAGCAAAACCAGAAATACCGACGATGTTCGAACGCCTCTTTGAACGCTACACGGACGCCCGTAATCTGCCTGACGTTCGAACGAAGTAACGAACGCAGCACGAACGAAAACATTGAGCTCGTGAAATGAATCTGATGACATACTTATTCTGAATTTCCCCTTTCGACGTCTGTTTCCCGCGACTTTCGTGACATAAAAGGTAGTGCCTCTAAATGAGACTCATCATAGGGACTTATATGCGAAAATGCAGTGCCTACACACATGCTAATCATGAAGGATCTAATGTAAAATGTGTACATGCCATAATTACTATGAGTGGTAAGGAGGTAGGTTTGTAGGACACCCCCAATATTATAGGTGATCCCATATTATAGGTGATCCCAAATACAGTAGGGTAAATACCACTCAGGAAGAACAAGTGCCACATATCCCAGTTAGAGTACCATTTTCTCAAGCACTTAGGCCCACTGAGAGAGCTCCAGACCCAAATGGTGAGATCCTAGAACATTTAAAGTAGGTAAAAATCAACATTCCTTTGTTACATGTGATAAAACAAGTTGCCATATATGCGAAGGTTTTAAATGATCTATGCACCATAAAGAGAAAACACCATGTGAAGAAGACTGCATTCTTGACAGAGCAGGCTAGTGCAGTAATTGAACAGAGGACTCCACCTAGTGTTAATCTTATGCCATATTCTATTTATATGCAGTTAGGGCTTGGTGAGATTAAACCTACATCTATAGTTTTACAGTTAGTGGACCGATCTATCAGAGCACCGCGGGGTGTAGTTGAAGATATTTTAGTTCAAATCGATAAATTCTATTACCCCATTGATTTCCTGATCTTAGATACTCAGTCTGTGGTTAAAACTAAGTCAAAAATTCCACTAATCTTAGGTAGACCTTTTCTTGCTACAGCTAATGCCCTTATTAATTGCAGGAATGGTCTCATGAAACTATCATTTGGGAATATGACACTGGAAATAAATATTTTTCATGTTGAAAAACAACCACAAGGTGATGATGAGTGCCAATATACATACATGCTAGACACAGTCTTACCAGAAACAGCTTATTCACAACATGAATCACACCATCTCGAACTGAAATTGACCCCAAAGAACCGTAAAATGAGGAAAAAGAGAGTTAGTGCTCATTTGAAGATGATCCCTGGGAAGTTAAAAAGGAGATTGAACCAACTTTTACATATGTGCTGCCTACAATCTCAACCACCAGACCCTGAGGGATCAATAGATAAACTACAACTGCTATAAAAAACTTCTTTCTCATGCCTTCATCAGTTCACTACATGGAAGCCACCATGACAACATCACGTGGTTATGTCCGGCTGAAGACGTTAAACTTAGCGCTAGCAGGGAGGCAACCCTTGCATCTGTATTTATTTATTTTATTCATTTTATTTTATCTTTTTTATTTTATTTTTCTTTACTTTAGTTGTATTTTATTGTATGCTAATTGCATGTTTATTGTTTGCATGAGTAATTATGCAGGTGTCAGCACAACCTAAACAGCCACACAACTAAAGTCTTACCAGCAGGAACCTGATCAACTCCGTGTTTGGTAGTGTTGTTCCTTAATCTCGTTTCTTTATATTTATATTACATTGAGGACAATACAAGTTTTAAGTGTGGGGGTGTATGCATGCGCATGATAATACTCGTGATAATACGTGTTATAAATATATATATATATATATATATATATATTTGTTTTGTCTGTTTTTAGTCCTTAATAGTAAAACATAATGATGATATTGTTTGCTTTAGGGTGAAATCTTAGAAATGATAAGTTCTTTAAAGTACTTTTATTTGATGCCTTGAGTAATTGATCTAGGTTAGACTCGTAAGCACTTAACTATAGGTTTTTTAGCAGTGAAAGCCTATGTAGTTGGAAAAGTGACTAGTTGAAGAAATTGTATGTCGATGAATGACCGTTTACTTAGATGTCTATCCTGATTTGCTAGTGTTATGATGTGTGGTATGGTTAAAAATAAAAAGAAATAGTCTCGAAAGAAAGAAATTAAACCACCTATAACTGATAAACGTGAAACTACCCATGGGCGAGGGTTAGGACCACCATGAAGAGAAATGCTACCTTAAAGGGTATGTGTGTTGAAAGAAAAAGAAAAGGAGAAAAATTCAAAAACAAAAAAAAAAGGAAAAAATAGAAAAAGAAAAAAAAAATCATCATACCATACTGAGTACAGAGAGGCAATTACATAGCATAATTGAGATATCTAGGTTGGTTTGACCCATCGAATCCCAATTTTTAAACGAAATCATTGAGTTGGCTTACCTAGGAATCAAGCTGTGAATGAACTTTTACACACACAGTGAGTCTGGCTTAGATGACTTATTCAAAGACTTGGATTTAAGTTGCGTTGAGTACTTTGAAAATTCTCTGATTTCATTGCTAGAGATTCTTTGAGGACAATAATATGTATAACTATTGGGACTATTTCATTTTGTTAATTTTGCATGAATGTATGTGTTTTAAATGACGTTTGTAGGTCTCGTCGATGTAAGCCCTCACGAGACTATAACTCGTCCACTAGGGACACCTAGGGGTTTAAAGGCTTGTTGCATACACTAAATGCAATTGTGATCCCTACGAAAGTGGCTTAGATAGTTTTATTTAGTTTAGTTCTTATTTTATTTTGCGCTTGAATTGATAAGGACTAGCAATAAGCTGGTTGGGGGTTTTGATAAGTGCATGAAATTGCACTTTGAACATCGCTAACTCGGCTTAATTATCATGTATTTAATCTTAATTAGAGTTTATTTTGTGCTTTTTTATTAGGAGCAATGGAATATGAAGATTGGAGCAATTACGCGTGTTTCGGGACCTTACGGAAGCATCGGAAGCACACGGGAATAGCGGAAATGAAGACATTACAAAGCAATAATTTTACCACGCGTCGCGACGTGCCTTCAGATCTGCAATGCATACAAAAGAAAACAAGTTTGCACCGCAGCGCCACTTGCCAGTGCCGCGACGCCCCGGAAGATACCAAAACCCTAATTTAGACTTGTTTGATGCGCATAATGACTCCGGAACTTCCCTATAAAAACCCAACTTCGTCCAAACCCTACAATGGAGAGAAAATGGGAGAAAAACAGAGAAAAGCAAAGGAGAACACAGAACAAAGAGCCACAAACACAATTTCGAGAGAGAATGACGAAGAACTTCAAGCTGACATGACGTCTCTCCTATCTATCAAGGTTGTACCTCTCTTCTGCATGGAGAATTAATCTCTTAGGGAAAGCTAAGGATGAACTCTTGTATTTAAGTTTTTATATTCATGTTGTTGATTTCTAAGTACTCTTAATCGTTTAATACAATTTATGTTAATTATTCTTTATTATCTTTCGATTTATGAATCCAGAAACTGTGTTTATTCAACTTGCATATAGATTCAGTCATGCTTTTTCTATGTGTGATTGGGGAACCCAGTTGTGACTGGTAAAGTTGTTTTATGAGTTGGTTTTCTGCTGCAGTATTGTCTGAGGGTATATTATCGACGTTAGATAGGTCGTAACGATAATTTTGTGTGATGTTAACATAGAGAAAGTATATCATCGATTACCTTAGAATTTAATAGGTGTAGAATTGAATATCTTCTGATTTTTGGTTTGGGATGTGAAATCTTCAATTATGTAATAAATATGAATTAATAACTGAATATAAGGAGTTAATACAAGAGGAATTCCTGACATTTTGCTGTTTATCTCTACTGATGTTCTTCAATATATATTCCATAGTTTTTTTATCTTATATTGTCAATTCATTCTTTTTTTTCATTAAGTTACTGCTAACGTTTTGTTTAAGTAAATCAGTTCTTTGTAACCATCTCTCTGAGGAATCGACACCCCAACTATACTGCGATAACCGTAAGTAACCGCAAGTACTTTTTAGGAGTAATTACTATGCTTTGAGATGGATCCGCCATATCGAGAAACATGTCTATCATATGCTTTCGCATACATGGATCCATTCCATCTAATCTCTCAGCAATGTTTGATGTCATGTTGGGCCGTGTTCCATCGTAATTGAACCCATGTACGTGCATAGATAACCTCATCCAATGTGCGGCAATACTATCTATCGAAATTTGAATGGAAATGTGAAGATAATATGCAATATCGTGCTCTCATGTCAATCTGTATATTATTTTGAATGAACAGTTGCACATACCGTCTAGTTGGTGAGATGTTTCCTCAACGCATTTCAGTTGAGCATAAATTAAATCTATTGCCTCTAATGAAATCCGACACCTTATTAGATTAAAAATCTCTTCAAGTAAATGTGTAAGACGTGGAATGTTTAGAGATTTCTCGAATGACTCCTGAGTATCCCTAAACTGAATTCTCAACATCTTGTGTATTTTTTCAAAAGATGTTTATAGGGATGGCATGGTATCTCCCAAATAGAACTTCAGCCTAGAATGTGCAAACTCTACCCTGTAATTGAAAAATGCATCGTGTTTTTTCAAAAGTAGCACAATAATGAACAAAATTGAAATAGTAAAATCATAAAGTAACTATACCTTTGACTTGAATTGCGCCCCAGGTGCATACATGCATCAGTCCATGCTGAAACAAATCGGTCTTTGTAAGGGTGTAACCATGTCTCCCAAAAGTAATTTAGAACACAATTGAATTGTCTAAACTTCTCGTGCATCACCTACCGTTTCTGCTAGTAAAACCACTGTGTTGATGAATTAATAAGGGTGTGTCATGATGAATAAAAGTGTTTCCACTACATACCAAACATAAGACTGTATTTATTCATTATGCAGTGATTTATGTGCCAAATACAAAGCATGTGATGTGCCATGGGAAAATATGTTTCAATGACTTTAATCAGCCCAAATCCCAATCTGAAAGAAATACTGATGGAAACGATGTCCCTTTCTCAACAATCTATTTCTTCAAGATTGATAATACCCATGTCAGTTGCTATTCCCTCTCATTACTAAGATATGGGAACATAAGCGAGTAGTTCATATTGTGGATGTGATAGTAACAACCTCCAATAGTATTCAATACTCATAAGCCTTGTATGTGTCATCAATGATCAACACAGATGAAAAGTTGACAGATGGCTCTAGGCTTTAGAATGAACCCAAAGAATATATGTGATTTCGTTGGTGTCTGGATTTGTATGGTAATCATGAAGGTATTTGTTCTTAATTAATTTATCCAAGACATATTGAATAGAAGTTAGACCACCCAATTTAGCTTCTTTATTTATGAAAATGGCATTGTACATACTTTTGATTCCTGTAGTATTTGACGGGTCTATTTCCTTCAAAATATTAAGAATATCACGAGGTGCGGTGTTGTTGGCCTTGTCGAGCACAAATTATTTCTCTATTGGTTTTAGCCTAACGGAGACTCATGGCCATCAATATATTCTGCTAATCGATGGTTATGGAAACCACGAGTAACCTTTAATCCTCATATAACACCGTCTGGAGGTATTATGTAACACCTTGCCAGAGGCATGATGCTATCGGCATGAGACATGATTGACCAATCTCCATAAGCCTCTAAATTTACAGAAAATTCGGCATGATGTATCCTAAAATTGGACAACCTGGAACACAGTCTAGCATCAAAACGAAATCTAAGAAAATAAAAACAAACAAAAGGACCTTAGGTCCACAAAAAATATATCAAAATCATATCCTAAGGGCCCTAAGCCCACATCATCTATCAACACTCAAAGGCTCTGTGCCCACAACATCGTAAGCAATCAAAATATTTACTTAATATATACAAACAGCGTGCTCAGCACGATAATTAAAATAGTAACCAAACATCCTAAACTCCTAAAACTTCTCCCAGAACACTTACGAGGGTGACTATTACTTGGGTGATCCGCGTCTCGAGCATGACTTCCAAAGCTGAAGTGGCTGACCCATCTGGTAGCCAACCTGTAAAACTAGCAAACTTGTTTGGTGTGAGTTATAAAAACTCAGTAAGTAACCATGCTAGTACTACAAACAAACAAGTAAAACATATCAACAGATTAACAAGAATTACTAAATTCTTACAAGTTTGAATTTATTAACTTGTTATTATCTTTTACACTTAACCCATGTCAAATTTTTACATTTACATATCTACATATATGCCAATCTAATAGCTAACATCCAAAGCATACAAAGCAAAACTTGAATACCATAGAGAATATCGTTTAATATCAAACTCACTTCAATCACCTGAAATATGAAGGCATACATCTACACTTTTATCACAAATATCCATATTTGAAATATCATCAAATCGGTAAATCAAATAAACTTCCTTCTATTCGATAACAAACTTTTTTTTATACCAAAATAAACTTTCTTTAGCTTTCTTTAATCACCATAACCTTACAATAGCTTGAAATTCGGGATTCATATGCATTTACCATACCATGGAACATTTCCCTTATATTCATACAAACACAACTTAGCAAACACGTTTTATAACCTCTGATATTCACATCGGTTTCAAATCATCCACTAATTTCACATAAGCATACATGATCCATACATATCTGTAGGCATTGCATTTTCGCATGTGAAACCCGATGATGAGTCTCAGTTGGAGGCACTACCTATTTAGTTAAGGATATTGCGGGAAACGGAGGTCGAAAGGGGAAATTCAGAATAAGTACGTCATCGGATTCATTTCGTAAGTTAAATGTTTTCGTTCGTGCTGCGTCCGTTACTTCGTTTGAACGTCAAGCAGATTGCGGGCGTTCGTGTAGCGTTCGAAGGGGCGTTCGAACGGCGTTGGTATTTCTGGTTTTGCTGCTAGCCTCACACCCCAACCCAATTAGCCCACCAAAGCCCATAAAACACATCCCAATTAATAAAACACATTTAAATCACATGGGAAATTAATTAAATATTAATTAGATAATGTAATTAAATAAAATAATTAATTAAGTCATATACCAACTTAAATAAAACAAATAAAATCTAAATAATCACCTACCAAAATAATAAAAATACTTACACATATTAAAGAAATTGCATGCCTAATAAAGATAAATCAAATATATTATATACCAAACTTAACAAATATCATGCCTAATTAAAATCAATCATAACAAATTAAATATTTTGTATTCCTAATCTAGCCAAGATTTGTCCCTCCTCAATCTAATCCTTTCCTTGTTGAATACCAAATCAAATCCTCCTTTTAATGCCAAAATCCCTTCCTTGTGAGACAAGGAGTAGCCCTAACCTTTCTCTATATAAACAACCCCTAACCAAGACATGCACTCCCCTAGCTCATACACAAGACTTACACGAAAATCACAACACCAAGAGCCCTAGCCATTCACGGCAATAGTAAGAAGAAAAACACAAATAATTCTTTTCACCTCCCCCACTCCACAACCGAAAACAGTGGCCCCTAAACCTCCACACATCACCCAAAATATACCCCCAAACAGCAGCCCCTTTCCACCGAAAACAGCAGCCCCTACACCTCCTAAAACACGCCTGAACAGTAGCCCAAATCACCCCCAAAACAGCAGCCAAATCCTCTTAAATCAGTCCCTAAAATCCTCAAAATAGTAACATATAAAACTGCATTTATAATCCTTAAAATAATCACACATGACTACACTAAAAACCCAAAAAAACACTCGGAACAGTCCGTTGAAACGTCAAAAACAGTGACCTGAACAGTGAGCAGAAAATACAGAGGAAACAGCAGCAAAACAGAGGCCAAACAACAGCAGAACGGAGGCCGAACAGCAAGCAAAACAGCAAAACAGTGAGCTAGGATGCTAAACCAGTGAACCGGAGAAGTTGAGGAGTTTTACCCTTCCGACGTCCGTGAAACGCAAGCCTGAAAGTTGGCAAAAAAGGTTAGACCTGAGGGTATTTTCCACATTCATTTTCTGTTTTATTTTCATTATTTATTGAGTATCGTTCGCATGATTGTTATGCTAAAATGCATGTTGTGGCCCTTGAGTAGATAAATATGCATGTATCATGAAATATTATATGTTGTGGACTTGGAATAAAATAAAAGATGTGTCAACTCTCGCGGTATATCGGATGGAAACCCGGACATAAATTTCATAGCCGATTCCGAATGGACGGTAGTATGATCTATACTCTGGATACAATTCCACGTATCGCTTGAGTAAACGGCTCCCTCGTTTGTTTTATGTTGCTTCGGTTTATTTATTTTCTGTTATTTGAATTATGTATGTTACTTTTGTATGCATGATACAATCGAGCGCACGGGCTTAGTAAGTGCGATGAAAGGTCTTCTATTCAGAGCGGTTGAAATCTTTTACCACGATGCTTTGCCGCGCGGTTGATGTGTGTGTGTGTTCGGTTGAATGCAAGATACGTTCAATCGGGCATACTAAGTTTGAATATTATTGTTCTTTATTCTTTGTATGCATGATACGATCGAGTGCATAGGCTTAGTAAGTTGGATTAAAGGTCCCCTATTTGGAGGGGTTGAAATCCTTTACCACGATGCTTTGCCGCGCCGGTTGGTGTATATTCGATTCGATGTGAGATGAGTTCAATCGGATACGTGAGGTCCCACATTGTGGATTTGTTTGCCTATGATTGTGTTGCATGCATCAGGTATGGTTCCATTCGAACTCGTTCTCGAACGCCACACGAACGCGAACCTTCTGTTTACCGTTCGAACGCGTTCTCGAACGCTACGTGAAAGCGCACGCAGTTTCTTAGTTTCATCATGCATCATGTCTGGTTCCGTTCGAACGCGTTCTCAAACGCTATACGAACGTGAACCTTCTGTTTACCGTTCAAAGGTGTTATCAAACGATACGTGAACATGCACGCATCTTCTTAGTGTTTCATGCATCAGGTCTGGCTCTGTTCGAACGCATTCTCGAACGCTATACAAACGCGAGCCTTCTGTTCACCGTTCGAACGCGTTCTCGAACGCTACGTGAATGCGCACCCACTGAACTGAGTTATTTTCATCAGATTTCGTACCTAGTTGTCCCTAGTAGCTATTCCTTCGTATGATAAACCTGATTGTTTCTATGCATTATGCAAGATTGTGTAGGTGTCGTTCATCTGTATTCCCCACATGTATGAGTATAATGTGTTTATTAACTTGTATGCTTGTCGTGTGTTAATCTTTATGTATGCAAATTGAGATATAGATTACATACTAATAGGCTGTATGCAAATTCAGATATGTGTTACATGTAAATTTAGATGAACTTGTTGATGTATGCATGTGAATTTAGAAGCATGATACTCTTGGAAATAAGTGTTACTTAAACTTGATTAAATTATTACATAAATCCTTTCATTACAAGTGACATAAGTAAGGGACCATTCTGAACCCAACGGTTTGAGGTCTTCCCTTGCGAGGGGTGAGTGCGGCCTTAAATCTCATTTTCCTGGTTCACACCAGGTGGCGACTCCATTATTCTCCGGTTTAGTCCCCTGGACTATTCCGTACTCCCAACCAGGCCGCGAGCCTGGAACAGCATGCGTCGTCCAGTTCCTGTGTCCCACAGTCTGGCGACTCCACTGGGGATATAGAATCGGCCCCGAAATATTATCTTGTAATGTTTGGATTTATGTTCTAATTGACCGTGTCTATAGTGGATAAAATGAGGGTTTAATCAAGGGCATCTTGAGGCTAGGTAATGGTTTGGTGTCTTTCTTCATTCACTACCTTCCTAGAAGGAAAAGCTGTGAAGGCACTTATATGGCCATCTACCCTTAGCCTATTGTGATGGACTAATTTGGAGGACTTATTGTTTATTCCTGTCACCAAGCGATAAGAGCCTAATAGGCTAGGGTACTTAAGAGAGCCTCGCTCCACCTTCCCTCTGGGGAATCTACAACGGGAAATCCATTTGACAGTCAGTCACACACCATAGCTCATTGGCACGTACCTTAGTGTATAAAAAAGGGTGCGCTCACTTGGTCGCTCGCCAGTGAGAGCCTTTGTCTACACTCTTGCGAACCCACCCATAGACCGGGTTTGTATTGTTAAAGTAACAATTATTTCCTTGAATATGTGCTTGTGGACCATCCTCATTTGGATTCAGTTGGACTATTGTCAGAAATGCGGACTTGCTGGGCCATTTAAACTGGGGCGAGTTTGTACCTTATGACTACTAGGCCCAAAGCTTCTGAAATGTTGATGGGCCATTACGTAGAAATTATTACTTTATGTTTGCGTTATCTTTTATGCTTGTGTTTGGGAACATCGTCGTTTGGATCCATTTGGACCATTTGTCATGGGATATGGGCTTGTTGGGCCATTTAAACTGGGACAATAACGTATTTTATGACGATTGGGCCAAAAGCTTCTAAGTGTTGATGGGCCACTTTGTGCTTGTGTTCGAAACATTACCATTTGGATTTAGTTGGGCTCCTTGCCATGAGATGTGAACTTGTTGGGCCATTTAAACTGGGACGAGTTCACTCCTATGACAGTTAGCCCGAAAGTTTCTAAAATGATAACGGGCCGATTTGTTTGAGAATTTTAGTTAATGTAGTATGTTATATATGTTACATGCATCGCGTGCACCTCATACATACATATATCATGTTAACACCATCTATGTCTTAAAAAGACATCATAGATACCGTTTGGGTTAGAGAATGGACAAGGCTCATTAAAAGAACAATAACAGTCATGAGTGAATCTGGTAATGAGGTATCCCATATGGATCAGTTAGAGAACAGTCTCGCCAAGGTCACTGAACAGTTGCAAGCTTTGACTACTGCTGTGGCTGGTATGGCTGTGCCCCGTGCTGGGGGAATTTCTGAGAATGTGAGGCGTGAGGAGCCTCCGAATGGGTTGGGGGATGATATCCCCACTTTTGATGATGATATGGCAGAGTATGCAGTAGGCAGAGTATATGGGTCTCAGGCAGAGTTACAGAAACTTCGGGATCAGGTTGAGTCAGTTACCCGCAAGATGAGGGGTAAGAATGAGGATTTGCTGGATTATGACACACTGACTTTCGAGGAACAGTTGCCGGGACATTTCAAGATGCCTGATATGGCTAAGTTTAACGGGAATGGGGATCCAAGGGTGCATCTCCGACAGTTTGTATCAGTCGTGAGTTCAGTTGGCCTGTCTCAGCGCCAAGTGCAGAAAATGTTTGGAATGTCGCTCGAGGGAGCTCCCGTGGTGTGGTACCACAGTTTGGAGAAGAAATTGAAGGAAGATGGAGGGAGTTGGCGGATGCCTTCCGAAGCAGTATGTCATTGAGGAGATCTGATGAGACGAGTGTTGTGAGTGTAAGACTATGAAAGCGGAGAATCGATTATTGAGAAGGTCTGGAGATGAGAGATGAAGTAAGAGCTGAGAGATTTTAAGGAGTATGTGGACCGTGGAGGGGTCAGTTGTTGAGATAAGACTAGGCCCTCGAGGAAGGACCAGATTAAAATGATTTTCAAGGGCACCAGGCCCTCCATTTACAGCAAGTTGAGGAGGATGACCTCCATGATTACAGACTTTCGGCAGTTGAGGGAAACTGTCATGGATATTGAAGAAGAAGAGAGGCCGAGAATAGAAAATTCTATGGTCTGAACAGGAGGCCCATTGGGGGAACATCGGAACAAAGCCCGTTTCTGCTGAGATTGCCGCTATCCGAACCGGAAGTTTTCCAACTTGGGAAGGCCCCTGTCCAAGGTGCTAGAGAAATTGAAGAGGCAAGGGCTCTTAAAACCCTTAGAAGCCAAACCATTACCCAATCCCTTACCATCACATTATGACCTAAGCCTTTACTGTCACTTTCACCAACAAAAGGGCCATGACACCGACAACTGCGCCCGACTCCGCCATGAAATCCAAGACCTGATAGATTCCAAGAAAATACCTGACCAGAAATAGAATAGCCTGACACACACAGAAACCCCTTACCTAATTACCGTACCGTACCACCCCAGCTTAAGATCAATTATGGCCTCCCTGAAGACCTTGTCCTAAAATCCTTGCACCCTCAAGCCTTTTGCCTGGGAATCTGGGATAGTACTAGTGAAGATGAGACTGAGTAGGGGAAAAACTTTTGGCTTGATTTCTCTAGCAGTGATGAGGAAGAAGTAAGGGGAATGACGCGCAGCGGTCATTTTACAATGATGTGGCAGAAAAGGGTAAGGAAGTTTTGACAGATGGTAGAGAAGTGGTTGAGACTGCAGAAAATACTGAGGGGATATAGTGCTGAGGCAATTGAGGAAGACTAGAGCACAAGTGAGTATCTGGGAACTGTTATGTGCATCTCGGAAGCATAGGCAGGCTATGTTGAGGCCTTGAGCAAGATTGTGGTACCGGAAGACGCCAACCCTGCAATGTTTGTTGGGTCAGTTCAGAAAGAAGCTTTGCAGATATCTTTTTCTGAGGATGAACTCCCGGCGGAGGGAAGAAATCATAATAGGCCTCTATTTATCAGGGCCGAGGTGAGGGGCAAGAGAACTTCATGTGTGATGGTGGATGACGGTTCGTCCATCAATGTGTGCCACTAAAAATTCTGGCAGGATTAGGTATGAAAGCAACAGACTTGGACCCCTCCAGTATGACTATTAAGGCTTATGATGACAGTAAAAGGGGAGTTGAGGGTACCTTTGTGGCTATGGTCAAGGTAGGACCGATTGAAGATGAGGTGAGTTCACAGTACTGGACATCCCGGTACTTTCGCCTTATTGTTGGGAAGGCCTTGTTTCACAAACTTGGGGGCGTGCCTTCCACTTTACATCAGATGATCAATTCCCGTATGAGGGAGAAGTTGTTACTATCCGGGCTGAGTTAGATAAGTCGTGGCTGCCTTGGAGATACAACCTTTCAAGAGGTTTCAGGTGTCAGCTACTTTTGAGGAGTGGGTGGATCCTAGGGTGGCTAGGATTATGGAGAAAAATGAAGTTTGAGCGGCGGTAAAGTTCAAAATTACCAGATTTCAGAGGATAGACTACTCGGAAGGGTTTGGGGTACAAGTCTGATGAAGAAAAGCCAAAGGTCAAGAAAAGGGCCTGAAACTGATGGAATGTTTTGTGAAAGCTTCAGGATATCAAGGGGAGCCTGAACCTGTGGAAGTTAATGGAATTGTGGTACCTGGGTTTGAGATCTTCCAGGATATGTTGGGTAAGAAGATGATAGTTGAAGAAATGTGAAGGAAGAAGAAGAATTGGGAGGAAGAACTGATGAAGTTTGAGAGCCTGACTCTGGGAGAGGACGAAAGCCTGAGGAAGATCTGATTGCAGAGGAAGAAGTGTCTATAATGATGAAGACATTTACCTTCCTGATTTGTTTGAATGTACTTCCGCATTATCCAATAATAAAGACATTTCTTTTGCTTACTTGCCTGAGTCATTTCCATTTACTCTGCACGAATCAATCATATTTGACATCAGTTCAGCCAGAACTACCGCATTTAACTTGGGTACACTTGAGAACCCCAAGAAATTCTGATGATTGAGTGAAGTAACCTCCGAAGAGAGGGAGAAGAAACTAGAAGAAGTGTTGGTCAGATATGCCAAAGTGTTTGCTTGGTCCTATGAGGACATGCCTGGGGTAGACAGAAACATTGCCCAGCACACAATACCAACTTATCCAAAAATGAGCCAATAAAACAGAAACTCCGACGGATGAGACCAGAATGGGCTGAGAAAGTCAGAGAGGAGGTTAAGAAACAGATAGATGTGGGGTTCCTGGAAGTAGTAAAGTATCCTGAGTGGTTGGCTAACATAGTACCGGTGCCGAAGAAAGATGGGAAGGTCAGAATGTGTGTAGACTACAGAGATCTCAACAAAGCTTATCCGAAAGATGATTTTCCTCTGCCACATATAGATGTTCTGGTTAATAGTGCGGCTTTATCTGCTATGTATTCATTTACAGATGGGTTTTCAAGGTTACAATCAGGTTCTCATGGCTGAGGAAGACAAGCACAGGACTGCATTTGTTACTGAGTGGGGTACTTATTGTTACAAGGTATGCCGTTTGGGCTTAAGAATGCGGGGGCTACTTATCAGCGGATGGCCACTACACTTTTCCACGACTTGATGCACAAAGAGATTGAGGTGTATGTGGATGACATGATGGTGAAATCAGAGACAAGGGTTGGGCATACTGAAGCACTGGAAAGATTCCTTCAGAGAGTTGACAGATACAACCTGCGGCTTAATCCCAAGAAATGTGTGTTTGGAGTGACATAAGGGAAATTGCTTGGTCATACAGTAGGAATGGGCGGAATAGAGGTAGACTCCGAAAAGATCAAGGCAATCACAGAAATGCCTGCACCGAAGATAGAAAAAGAAGTCAGAGCATTCTTGGGAAAGATTTAGTACATCAGTCAGTTCATCGCCAAGTTGACATCAGTATGTGAGCCTATCTTCAAACTGTTCAGAAAAGATCAGCCAGTGAGATGGAATGAACAGTGTCAGACAGCCTTCGACAAAATTAGAGAGTACTTGGTAAAGCCTCCAGTATTGAAACCTCTGAGACCGGGCAGAGCTTTGATATTATATTTGGCTATAGAATCAGAAGCACTGGGGGCAATGATGGTATAGGCAAATGAGACAGGGGTAGAGCATGCAGTTTACTATCTGAGTAAGAAGAGCTCCCATATGAGGCTCGATATCAGGAAGTTGAGAAGATCTGTCTCCAGTGGTATGGGCTTCCAGAAATTACGGCATTATTTCCAGTCATACAAGATCCAGATAGTGGCCAAGGAAAATCCTCTGAAGTATCTTCACTCGGTGCCTTCATAGTGGGAAATTGGTGGGCAGATGGTTGGTATGTTGACAGAGTTTGACATTGAGTATCTCACCTCCAAAGTGATCAAGGGCGAGCAGTAGCAGAGTTTCTGGCATTGCAACCTGTTGAGGGGGATCCGTATAAGTTTGAATTTCCAGATGAAGAGATCCAAACAATAACATTTCAGAGATGGAAGATGTATTTTGACGGAGCAATGAATTACAAGGGAGCCGGAATTGGAATCGTGATAGTAACCCCCGAGGGAGAGACTTTACCTTTGGCCAAGAGGTTGACATTCAGAGTGACTAATAACATGGCCTAGTATGAAGCGTGTGTTTTCGGTTTGACAACATTGATAGCCTTGAAGGCCGGGGGTGTGGAAATCTACGGAGATTCTATGTTGGTAGTCCAGCAGATGCGAGGAGAATGGGAATTGAAAGAAGAACGGTTGAAACCTTACCTTTTTCACCTCAGAAAGTTGGCACAGGTTATCCCCGAGTGTAAATTTCAGCACTTACCGAGAGAAGAGAATCAGATGGCAGATGCATTGGCTACACTTGCAGCAACATGGGAAAATCCAGAAAAGTTAGTGATGAGACCGTTGATACTGACAACAGCAAGCAGACCTGTTTATGAGATAGAAAGAATTCTGGAAGTTGAGGTCGACGACGGTAAACCTTGGTATTATGACATTCAGAGGTATCTGGAACATGGTGAACTCCCGGAAGGGGCAGGCAGAAAAGACAGAATAGCCATTCAGAAGTTAGCTTCCCAGTATGTGACTTTGAAAGGGGAACTGTACAAGAGGCAGCAAACGGTATTCAGTTGAAGTGTTTGAGAAAAGAAGAAGCTCAGCATGTATTGGAAGAAATACACGCAGGGTATGTGGTCCGCACATGAACGGGTTGAATCTGTCCCGCAAGATAGTGAGACAAGGTTTTTATTGGTCAACCATGGAAACAGACTGCGCGAAGATGGTAAAGCACTGTCATGACTGTCAAGCACATGGTAATTTGAATCACTTACCGCACACAGAGTTGCACGGGTTGTCAGAGCATGGCCTTTCTCAGCATGAGGGATTGATATGATTGGGGAAATTCGACCAAATGCATCCAAATGGGCATCGCTTCATAGTAGTGGCAGTAGATTACTCTCGAAGTGGGTGGAAGCCGAATCATTCCGCAATGTTACAGCAAAACAGATGGCAAAGTTTATAGCTCGGAACCTCATTTGTCGGTATGCTATGCCGCATCATGTAGTGACAGACAACAGGGTTCATTTTCAATGAGAGACTAAGACAATGTTACAGAGGTACGAGATAGGCCACCACAAGTCATCACCGTACAGGCCGCAGGCAAATGGGGCAGTTGAGGCAGCCAACAAGACTATAAAGACGATTTTAGCCAAGATGACAGAAAATTGCAGAGATTGGGCCGAGAAATTACCGTATGCTTTGTAGGGGTACAGAACATCAGTAAGAATAGTAACATGGGCCACACCTTACTCTTTGGTCTATGGAATGGAAGCAGTATTGCCGATAGAAGTGGAAATACAGTCTATGAGGGTATTAACGATGCAGAATTACCGGAACAGGATTGGGCCGCACAGAGGTTTGATCAGTTAGCACTATTGGATGAGAAGAGAACGAAGTCTTTGTATCACATGCAGTTGTATCAGAAGAGACTAGCCCGAGCATTCAACAATAAAGTACGCCTACCAAAATCAGAAATGGTGATTTGGTACTTAAGAATCAAGGCCATCGACGACAGATCTAAGAGGAAAGTTAAGACCTAACTGGGAAGGACCTTACATAGTGCAGAAAGTAATGGGAAATGGAGCAGTGAAGCTATCAGACCTGGAAGGGAACGAGTTCTCCGAGCCGATCAACGTAGACAGATTGAAGCAATACTTTGCCTGAGGGAGAGAAGACCGAGCAGTCACCACGGGAATTGGCAGAAGACCTAACCCAACGGAATAAGAAAATCATTCATGCATACACGTAACATTGCATTCTCTTCGTGTTTGTTTTTGTTTTGTGTTCGCAGGTTCGAAGAAAGGAGAAAGTGGCGGAAATGAGCCAAGCAGCGTCAGCGTAATTTCAGTTTTAGGGGATGAGTCCCAAGGGGCGAGGCCCATATCAGCTTGGGGGCGAGGCCCATATCATGTCGGCTTGGGGGCGAGGCCCATATCAGCTTGACGGCGAGGCCCACATCATCAGCAGTTCTGGTGGTGCGTCCCAAGGTCGAGGTACCTCTGTTGACACTTGCAGTTCCGGGATGCGTCCCAGGGTCGAGGGCCTACTGCATCATCAGTTGTAGTTCCAGGTCGAGGTGCCCAGGGTCGAGATGCCCACTACATCATCAGTTTGAGGGCGAGGTCCCTATTGTCAGCGGTGTTGGGTCGAGGTGCCCAAGGTCGAGGTGCCCCCGTTGTCGGTTGTAGTTCCGGGTCGAGGTGCCCAGGGTCGAGGTGCCCACTACATCATCAGTTCGAGGGCGAGGTCTCTATTGTCAGCGGTGTTGGGTCGAGGTGCCCCCGTTGTTGGTTGCAGTTATTGGGATGCATCCCAGGATCGAGGTCAACTGCAGCACCAACTTAGCTCGAGGCAGCAAACGAGCCAGGTAAGTAAAAATGCATTGCATAACTTTGATAGGATTGTTCAAAGTCACACACTGCACAAGTCCCATCAAAGTGGGGGCGACTGTAGGTATTGCATTTTCGCATGTGAAACCCGATGATGAGTCTCAGTTGGAGGCACTACCTTTTTAGTTAAGGATATTGCGGGAAACGGAGGTCGGAAGGGGAAATTCAGAATAAGTACGTCATCGGATTCATTTCGCAAGTTCACTGTTTTCGTTCGTGCTGCGTCTGTTACTTCGTTCGAACGTCAAGCAGATTGTGGGCGTTCGTGTAGCATTCGAAGGGGCGTTCGAACGGCGACGGTATTTCTGGTTTTGCTGCTAGCCTCACACCTCAGCCCAATTAGCCACCAAAGCCTATAAAACACATCCCAATTAATAAAAACACATTTAAAACACATGGGAAATTAAATTAAATATTAATTAGATAATTTAATTACATAAAAAATTATTAAGTCATATATACCAAATTAAATAAAACAAATAAAATCTAAATAATCACCTACCAAAATAATAAAAATACTTACACAAATTAAAGAAATTGCATGCCTAATAAAGATAAATCAAATATATTATATACCAACTTAACAAATATCATGCGAATAAAATCAATCATAACAAATTAAATATTTTGTATTCATAATCTAGCCAAGATTTGTCCCCCCTCAATCTAATCCTTTCATTGTGAATACCAAATCAAATCCTCCTTTTAATGCCAAAATTCCTTCCTTGTGAGACAAGGAGTAGCCCTAACCTTTCTCTATATAAACAACCCCTAACCAAGACATGCACTCCCCTAGCTCATACACAAGACTTACAAGAAATCACAACACCAATAGCCCTAGCACTCACGGCAATAGTAAGAAGAAAAACACAAATAATTCTCTTCACCTCCCCCACTCCACAACCGAAAACAGTGGCCCCTAACTCCACACATCACCGAAAATACACCCCCAAAACAGCAGCCCCTTTCCACCGAAAATAGCAGCCCCTACACCTCCTAAAACACGCCTGAACAGTAGCCCAAATCACCCCCAAAACAGCAGCCAAATCCTCTTAAATCAGTCCCTAAAATCCTCAAAACAGTAACATATAAAACTACATTTATAATCCTTAAAATAATCACACAAGACTACAGTAAAAACCCACAAAAAACACTCAGAACATTCCGTGAAACGTCAAAACAGTGACCTGAACAGTTAGCAGAAAATACAGAGGAAACAGCAGCAAAACTAGAGCCGAAAAGCAGCAGAACGGAGGCCGAACAGCAAGCAAAACAGCAAATAGTGAGCTAGGATGCTAAACCAGTTAACCGGAGAAGTGAAGAGCTTTACCCTTCCGACGTCCGGTGAAACGCAAACTTGAAAGTTGGCAAAAAGGTTAGACCTGAGGGTATTTTCCACATTCGTTTTCTGTTTTATTTTCATTATTTATTGAGTATCGTTCGCATGATTGTTATGCTAAAATGCATGTTGTGGCCCTTGAGTAGATAAATATGCATGTATCATGAAATATTGTATGTTGTGGACTTGGAATAAAATAAAGGATGTGTCAACTCTCGCGGTATATCGGATGGAAACCCGGACATAAATTTCATAGCCGATTCCGAATGGACGGTAGTATGATCTGTACTTGGGATACAATTCCACGTACCGCTTGAGTAAACGGCGCCCTCTTTTGTTTTATATTGCTTTGGTTTATTTATTTTCTGTTATTGAATTCTATATGTACTTTTGTATGCATGATACAATCGAGCGCACAGGCTTAGTAAGTGCGATGAAAGGTCCTCTATTCAGAGGGGTTGAAATCCTTTACCACGATGTTTTGCCGCGCCGGTTGATGTGTATTCGGTTGAATGCAAGATACGTTCAATCGGGCATACTAAGTTTGATATTATTGTTCCTTTATTCTTTGTATGCATGATACGATCGAGTGCATGGGCTTAGTAAGTTGAATTAAAGGTCCCCTATTTGGAGGGGTTGAAATCCTTTACCACGATGCTTTGCCGCGCCGGTTGGTATATATTCGATTGGATGTGAGATGAGTTCAATCGGATACGTGAGGTCCCACATGTTGATTTTGTTTGCCTATGAATATGTTGCATGCATCAGGTCTGGTTCCGTTCAAACGCGTTCTCGAACGCCACACGAACGCGAACCTTCTATTTACCGTTTGAACGCGTTCTCAAATGCTACGCGAACGCGCACGCAGTTTCTTAGTTTCATCATGCAATCATGTCTGGTTTCGTTCGAACGCGTTCTCGAACGCTATACGAACTGTGAACCTTCTATTTATCATTCGAACGCGTTATCAAATGCTACGCGAACGCGCACGCATCTTCTTAGTGTTTCATGCATCAGGTCTGGCTCCGTTCGAACGCGTTCTCGAACGCTATATGAACGCGAGCCTTCTGTTCACCGTTCAAACGCGTTCTCGAACGCTACGCAAACGCGCACCCACTGAACTGAGTTATTTCATCAGATTTCGTACCTAGTTGTCCCTAGTAGCTATTCCTTCGAATGATAAACCTTATTGTTTCTATGCATTATGCAAGATTGTATAGGTGTCGTTCATCTGTATTCCCACATGTATGAGTATAATGTGTTATTAACTTGTATGTGCCGTGTGTTAATCTTTATGTATGCAAATTGAGACATAGATTACATACTAATAGGCTGTATGCAAATTCGGATATGTGTTACATGTAAATTTAGATGAACTTGTTGATGTATGCATGTGAATTTAGAAGCATGATACTCTTGGAAATAAGTGTTACTTAAACTTGATTAAATTATTACATAAATCCTTTCATTACAAGTGACATAAGTAAGGGACCATTCCGAACCCAACGGTTTGAGGTATTCCCTTGCGAGGGGTGAGTGCGGCCTTAAATCTCATTTTCCTGGTTCACACCGGGTGGCGACTCCATTATTCTCCGGTTTAGTCCCCCGGACTATTCCGTACTCCCAACCAGGCCGCGAGCCTGGAACAACATGAGTCGTCCAGTTCTTGTGTCCCACAGTATCACGAGTTCTGTCATACACATAAATACTCAGACATATTTAAAAAACGTCATGCAACCAACACGAAGCACACATAATAATCGTTACATCAAAGATCACATCATCCAACAACACATACATATGACGGCTACACACAAATTACTCTTACGGGACTCATTACCTATTTTAGAATAAGTATGAGATGAATTCGTCCGAACAGATTCCTAACCAGCTCGACTACTATACCACGAGTACACCAACCAATCAAACATACATGCATGCATGCAATCACGACACACCAAACTCATCGCATGACTTCTCATTCACAAGTACATCCATGACAATCACTCAAAGACATCATTCAAATATTCACAAACATACATATGTTTCAAAAATACGAATATACATATTACTACGAATGAAAAAGATATACCTTTAATAGTCCTCATATATTTTCTTTTATCGATCAAACATATTCATTTTCACAATTTCTATCTAGAAGCATTTGATATAGTACCTTTATCAAATGAACATATCCATTTGAGGAGAACTTAGCTTATATTCCTTCCTTATAGTACTTAACCATTTCAATCTCTAAACAAATAATTTACATGTATAAGACAATAACAACTTATTCATATTGTTGGGGTTTTAACGCGGGCGCAGCGGAAGCGCGCGGTTCGGGCGAAATCGTAACTTTAAAAAATTTTAAAGTTATCGAATAAATTATTCAATATCCAATATGAATAATTCATTCATATTTCACCTAAACATATTTATTCGATATCAAATAACGGCATAAATAAGTTAGAAACACTGCGAAACTTTTACGAAAACCGTTTTTCCGCAAAGTGGCATAAAACACGTTTTTGTCCGAACCGACCAACAATACACATGGGGGCTTCCCAGGTCATCCCCAATAGTACTTGGGAAGTTCATGGGCTGCCTGAACATTGACCAATTCACTGTTTGGACAGCGAACATCCGATAAACCTGAAACTCACCCGGTAACGCTGTTTTTCACTGTTTTCGCGTATTTCAACTCCGAAATAATTTCCGACAATTATTCCAATGCCCAAAACACATCCAATACATTCATAAAACATACTTTTCATCACCAAAATCACAGGATTTCCAGATCTGATTCGGTAACAAAAATATCATTTTTCATGCTTTAAATCCAATTTTCTCAACATTAATCATATTAATAGTTACACCAACCAAAGTCACCACAAATGAAGAACTCAAGAACAATTCTAGGAGTTATAAGAGTGTTCATAACACTTTAGAAAGGCAACAAGTCATCAAATGATAAAATTGAACTAATATTACACTAATATCATTCAATCTAACTTCACACATGCATTTGGCCTCCAAATCCATCCTCCAAATCAAAAAAGCCCAAAATATAAGAAAGGAAGAAACCATAGAACTTGTCTAGATACTCAAGAACAAGAAACAAACTTTCTAAGTTTAAGAGTTATGAAGATTACCTCAAAATCTCCTAATTTCCTTAAACGTTTTCTTGAAACAAATTTGTTTCTTCAAACAAATTTGGGAGCTTTTATTTTATGAAGGTTTCGGCCATTGAGGTTATTGAATGAGAAAACAAAATTTTCTCAATTTAAATAGCAAGCATAACCGACCTTAGAGGGAAAAGAATGGCATTTTGGTCATTTGGTCAATTAATCTAATTAAATAATAATAATAATAATCTAATCAAAGTCTCATTTGACAAATAATTAATATATATCAAATCAAATTTGTATCAAATACAAATACACATTAATTATTAATTGACCGAAATGCCCCTAATGGATGTATTTTCGTTTAACCATTTAAATGATTCGAATTAACTCACATAATCCGGTAAAGTGTTATGAATTATATGTATTATTCATAACACATTGCCCAAGTGCTCAACGAGTACACTTCATATTGTGGGACTCTCTAAGTTTAGGTTTATCCGTCACAGAATCCAATTTTGTGTCCATAATTTACCCACTCATGAATTATGACGACCATAGATAATCTCGTTAAACTATGTAAGTAGAAGTCATTGCATACGTATAATCCCCCCGTCACGGGCTATCAATATTATACCGGGGATATAGATAGGAACGTCAAATCCTTAAGGTATAATATAGTCGAATTTCAAATTTACGATCTCTAAATAACACTCAAAACGCTTCCGAAGTATACCACGGCCATGTATTTACTAGATCGCAAACACGTTCAAGATACATATGCCATGTACACAGGTATAAAATATTGAGTTTATCAAACAAACTCAATCGTTTGTCCAACAAACCCAATCGTTTCCCTTCGCCAGCATCATTCATATATATTGTATAACCTAAGTTATACATCAATATGACTCAGATGCATATCAATATTGTGCTATAGCTACTGAATTGTCCAAGTATTTAGGGATCAGGTCCACATACTATGCAGACAACCACAAGCACAACATTAATATCAAAAACTTCTCATTTATAAGGTCACTATTCAACTTCATAAGTCAATACTTTGTGAGTCATAATTAATTCTACTTACACAATAGAATCATCCGTGACACTCCCACGCATCTTTTCTAACTCTATATGACATAGACCATCTAATATTATAATTAGACTCAAAACTAATCGGATCCTAATGGTTGCGGATAATATTCTCCATGAATAAGAAACTCGTTCTTAATATCTCAAAGATAACAAAGAACATGTTTCAACACCCTTCATATGGTCAGGGTATCAAAATAACTCATAATAATTACAATAAATTGATATCTTTAATCGCACATAATATAGTATTCATTATACCATCATCTATGATGTATAAGATGACTATGCGTTCTAATCAATTTCTTTTTCGACAAAGGAATCATCATTTACGAAAGATAAATACTATATACAAGAGACACGCTAACTTTCAAACAATTATACTAACTGTCACACAGATAGTCTTGCCGTGTCCTTTATTAGATCATATCTAATGCATGATTAATGAGAGTATCTCACAAGTCTGTTGTTTTTTTATCATATATAAAACTTTATATCGAATATAACAAAGACTACTCCCACTGCTTTCACAAAGAAAAGAAGACTAAGTAAACTTTTTACCTTACAAACACTTCATTATTATATTAATAATGATAATGTCGTTAGGATATATAACATTAGAAAGAAATTTGTACGCTTCCACTAACCCTACTATCACATATGTATTCTCTATGCTTTGATAAAATTAGACAATCTGACTAATATAAAAAATTAGAGAACACATATTTCCGGAATGCTTATCTGAGTCTACAATAAGCTCTATAAGCTGGTATATCAAATTGTGATCTTAAAGAATACAAACTCCAGGGCCATTCCAGAACGAACTCTTCAAGAAAAGAAATCACAATGGATATCTTCTTTGAAGAAACCATTCAGGAACGCCACTTTGTATTCCTAACTAAAGTACATAGTTTAATATCAATATAACTAACATATCCTTAATTGTTCAATTATTGTGACTAGAGACAAGTTTCCTTAGAATCTACAATAGATTATTGAGTATAACATTTCTCAATGTCACACTATAAAGGTCAAACCTTTAATAAGCTCACTTTACTTTTGCTGTGGAAATCATTTGCACATTTTATGAACGATTCATAACGAAAGCTTAATCAAGTTCAAAACTTGATCATAGCAAGCTATGAACAATCTTGGATCTATGGTTTAATGTCAACTTCCGATATCGGTATCAAATATCGCTCCCACAACAAGTTATATGATAATTTTCTGCGATAAGAAAACAACAGAACCATTAAGTATCAAATACTTCGCAAATGATTCTGACATCCTATTGGACTTATATGGAAGCTTTCTAAGGGTCTTTTCATCTTTTTAATTACGTAGTTCCATTTTAGTTTATCACTCTTCATTTAACTTCAATAAGTCAAGTATTTTCTACAATCGTTAACATCTAATGTTACATACCAAGTAATAAAATAATTTATTACTCGAGATCGTAGATAAGATATTCTATCAAATAGAATACAATATTCTATTAATAGAATAAATGATAAAATTTTACTTGTACCTCCGAGGCGCAAGTACTTTTCAATTATATAACCATTATAAAAAAAAGATTCAAATCTCAAACTTTTCAAGATTCGAATTTTCTACTTATACATATCATATATATAACTGTAGAAACTAATGGAACATTAATTAAAAGAATGAATTAGTGTTATGACGAGTGGTAAATCTATCACTATTTCCCCACTCATTTAACCTAATATTTTGTATAGTTTCTTGAGTCTGTGAATATTTTGATGTGTTTTGTGTTATTTGTAGATAAATAAAGTTTCAGGACATTCTGGAGGTGATTTGGGGCAAAACAGGAAAAATTGGAAAAAAAAAGGCATTCGGTAATTTTGGCGCGTCGCGACGCCAAACGTGCACCAGAGCTACTAACGGGCGCCGGTCAACGGGTCAGAATTTGAGAAGTTTGACTTTGCTAAACATGTGCCGTGCCACGTGTCACCATCACAACCAATATGCTATTGTGCGCCGTGACATGTGTCATCATCCTACGGTGCCGACAATTACTATTTCCACGTGTGCCACGTGTCATCCTATGTGTCGCCACGTCGCCGCCTCCGTCAACGAGTCAACTCTTCCACGCGTCTTGCCACGTCATCGTCCAAGTCAGCAGGTCAACGAGTCAACATGCCATGTCATCATCAGCCAATCACGCCGTGACACGTGTCGCAATCATACGGTGCCGACAATTGATCTCAGCCGCCTCGCCACGTCAGCATAATAATTGAGCTCTTAGCCGCCTCGCCACGTGTCGCCTTATCCTCTTATCCGAATCGCCACGTGTCAAGCCGAGAACATGCCAAGACTCACTGTTCCTCCAGCGTCGCGACGCCAAAGGCTCTGGCGTTGCGACGCCCGAAGCTTATCCGCGCCTATAATTGAGCTCGAGATTTCAGATTTTGTTGTACCATTCTCTCCCATTTCTTTGATGTAAATAGGGAGTTCCTTCTCTCTCTATGTTTTGTTTTAATTTTTAGTTTTTAGTTTTGTAATAATTTTAATTACGTTTTGTAATAATAGTATTTACTTTCTTACTTTTTACAGTTTTTACTATTCATCATGAGGAGGTAACTTCCCCAGCTAGGGTGAAAGGTAATTCTTTTACTATTGCTATTAGATTAATCTCCCTTAAAAATAATATATTCACTATTTAAAATTTGACACTTAAAAATGATACCGCTATATTGGTCGGTTGGTAATTTAATTTTAATCTGGTTTAAACCTGACTAATCAAGATACCGCCAGATTGGTCGGTTTGTAATTTAATTTTGGTTCCGCCTTTATGGCTGGTTTTTATTTTGGTTCGCCTTTATGGCTGGTTACGGACAAATATTACCGCCTTAATGGCTGGTTGGACTTAATTTGACTAATCAGGATACCGCCAGATTGGTCGGTTGGTAATATTATTACAAGTTTATATATTATTTTATGGGAGATATCTAAATTAGTAGTAGTAAAAGTAATTCCTTTTACCTTAGCATTTATTTTATTGTAATTTACCTTTCAGTATTTACTTTACTTTACGCAATTACTTTCAGCATTTTATGTCTTTTATTTTACCACCCCTAGCTATGTGTCGTAACTAATTAGTATCTAGGGTTGTGATAATTTCAATATCACCGGTTTATAGGGTTAGATTATAGTTTGGGTAATATAAAGATTTATTTATTGAGTCTTTATCTTAATACTTTTTAATTAACTGGCCATTAATTCAATTGACTAGGTAAACTTAAAATGAACTAGACATAGGGATTTTAAGTTTAAGACCTCAGACTCAATAGCCCACGATCTTCATTGAGGATAGATAACCCTTTAATAGATTTCCTTACAGGATAGGAATATACCTGTCGGGCGGGGGTAGCCATAATTGGAACTTAATCTTAATGAATCTAGGTAATTTGGTTGACATAGACATATGGTTCAATTGGATTATACTAGGTATTTGTAATTGACCATCGGAAGAGGCTTTTACATAATTTAGTGTTCCAGGTTAATAAATCAATATTTTACCCAACTATAAGATTACCACTTCATCTTTAAAATGATATTAAAAGAAATCACACCCTAGATAGTTTTTAATATTGAATTTTCTTAAAATCTACTTTCGAACAATTTTATTTACTTGTCTTTAAATTTAGAATCGTCGCCATTTCAAATCAATTAAACAACCTGTTAGATACTAGTAATCATTGACCTCATAAAATTAATAGCTTAGGTATTAAGTCCTCGTGGGATCGATACTTTTTATACTACTTGAACGATACGTACGCTTGCGTTATACATGTGTGTTTACGCCGTCAAGTTTTTGGCGCCGTTGCCGGGGACTTATTTATCTTTTATTATTTTTAGGGGTTAGATACTTTTACTTGTATCTAATTTCTTTTTACTTATTGTTATTGTTTTCTTGTGTTTCAGGTTCTCAGAAACTTCATGAGATGAACCAGAAGCTTTGAACTCCGACCGCTTGACCCAGAAATTGAAAGAACCATCAGACAGTTGAGAAGGGAAAGGCGAGAAGGCCAAGAAGCTTTAGTCAACATGGAACCTGAACCTTTGGAGGTTGCACCACCAATTCCCATTCGAGACAGAAACCATTTCCGGTGATTGACAGACTCATTTCTTGTATTGTACTTCCTCCCTTACCAGCAAATGCAGGAGATATCAAAACATGCATTCAGATGATTCAGCAGTCAGTTCAGTTTGGGGGGAATGCAACTGAAGATCCTAATGCCCACATCAGCAACTTCCTGGAAGTTTGCGGCACTTTCAATTACAACCGAGAAGCTGAAGAAATGCAATGAGACTGCGTGTTTTTCCCATATTCCTTGAAGGACAAGAGCTAAAGCTTGGCTACATTCATTACCAGCAGGTTCTATCACAACATGAACACTTTAAGTTAGCCACCAAATTTCTTGCAAAATACTTTCCACCAGCCAGAACTGGAAAGCTGAGGAATGACATCACAATCCTTTGTGCAACAAGACTCAGAAACTCTCTACGAAGCTTGGGAAAGGTACAAAGATTTACTCCGGAAATGTCCACACCATGAGATTCTAAAATGGCTTCAAGTCCAAACATTCTATAATGGACTTTCTGGAATAATGAGAACCACAATAGATACTGCTGCTGGAGGAGCTTAATGGCAAAAGGAGAAGATCAAGCCTGGGAACTAATTGAAGAAATGGCCAACAACAATTCTTTGTGGCCAACAGAAAGGAGCATGATCCAAATAATGCAGGAATTTATGAAAGTGGAGCTAATACAGCAGTCAACACCAAGCTAGATCAGATATGCAAATTTATGGAGACTCTTACCACTGGATCCACAAGTTCACCATATGGAGGAATACCAGAGTCGAACCAACTTGAAGAAACGGTGAATTTTGTCAACAATTTCAACAGGCAGGGGAACAATCCATATCCCAACACCTACAACCCATGGTGGAGGAATCATCCTAATTTTTCATGAGCAACAATTCAGGCCAACAGCGGAACTATCCACCACCCCTGGATTTCAGCAACAGAACAAAGGCAAGGAGCAGGCAAAAAAACCAGGAATAGCAGAAGTGCTGCTCAGTTAAAAAGTATGATGCCATCTTTCAGAGCCAATCAGCTTCCATCAAAGCACTGGAGAATCAAATCGGACAACTGGCCAATGCTCAGAGTTACAGACCACCAGGTAATCTTCCCAGCAATACAGAACCCAATCCAAGGAACCGAGGGAAGGAGCAATGTCAAGCCATTACTTTGAAAAGCGGTACTGAAATCAACAAAGATGTTGGAATCAAGATGTCCCAAGAAGAAGTTCCAAAAGAAGCTGAACAACAGATGGAGGAAAAAAAAGCAAAGGGAAAAGAAAGATCACTCCACCTCTACATTTTCCTCCTAACGTCTTCAGAAAAACAAACTTGACAAGCAGTTTGCTCGATTCCTGGAGGTTTTCAAAAAGCTGACATCACATCCCATTTGCAGAAGCCTTGGAAGAAATGCCCAGTTATGTCAAATTCATGAAAGACATTCTTCATTCTTTCACGAAAAACAGAGATTGGGAGACTATGAAACAGTAGCATTAACGGAAGAATGCAGCGCCATTATTCAGAGGAAACTTCCCCCGAAGTTGAAAGATCCCGGCAGTTTCACAGTTCCATGCACCATTTGGAGAACATTATATCGGTAAGGCTTTATGTGATTTAGGTGCTAGTGTTAACTTGATGCCTTTTTCTATTTACAGGAAACTGCAGATTGGAGAAGCAATGCCTACCTCAGTTTCATTGCAACTTGCTGACCGAACACTTGCATTTCCAAGAGGTGTTGTTGAAGATGTGCTGGTGAAAGTAGACAAACTAATTCCCCAGCAGATTTCATCATCCTTGACATGGAAGAAGACAAAGAAATACCTATCATTCTTGGGAGACCATTTTTGGCTACAGGTAAAACTGTGATTGATGTGCAAAAAGGAGAACTGACCATGAAAGTACAGGACCAAGAAGTGACCTTTAATGTTTTCAAAGCCATGAAATTCCCGAATGATGAAAAGGAAGAAGAATGCTTCAGAGTTGATATTTTTGAAAGTATCGTTCAAAATACTGTGCCAAATCCCACAGATACACTTGAAGTTTGCATCACCAACATGACTGAAAGTGAGCTAGATGCTGAAATCCTGGAATGTATCAACTACCTTGACAACCATTCCGATTCAAGCAACACCACTGGTGTTGAAAGTTTGGAACCACCAAAGAAAGATC